>JACXGM010009304.1:0-12146 GCA_016801145.1 Umbra pygmaea
CCCCCCCCCCCCCCTCCCCCCCTCCTCCGCTGCATGGCTTTTTCCAAGGACTTGAAAGCGAAGTTAGTAAACAGGCCTCTGTAAACGGGGACTGTGTGATACCATTTAGACGCACCACTTTTGGACAAAACGTAGTGTCAGTAATAGGAGGTAAACTCTGGAATAGCTTGCACCTCCCAATAAGAGTGTCCTACATTCAACACCTTTAAAACTCACCTGAAACAGTAGCTCCTAGAAAACCAGAGATGCACTCACATTTAGGTTTCACACATTTCATCAATACACTAACTGTTAAATTGAACGCAGTATGGAGGTGAATGTCCTCGTCATGTATTTTTGTTTTGATTGTTGTCAATGTATGTCACCATTTTAATTTATAAAGAATGAATGAATGATGTATGACTGTTGGCTGTCTTTATGTTAGTCCTATGTCACCTGCCTAGGGACTGCAGATGTAAAGTAGTTACTTTGACTAATTCTGGCATGTTTACATGGTGTTTTTGTATACAACAATGTTCTTAAACATGCATGGTCCCTATAAAATAATACACATTGTTAAACTGAAATTAAGTTTTAGGTAAATTCTACTAACCAAACTGTGAACTCTTTTTCAGTGGTGGGTGTGCTTCGTCAAGAAACAGTTCATGAACAAAAGCCTATCAGCTCCTGGACAGTAAAGTATTAAGGACAGCAAGAGATTTAGTTAAAGGCAATATTGTTTTGTGCCTCCATTTTTGTGTGGTTAAGAGGGTTTTATACTGAATAAAGAGTACATTGATAAACTATTGTAGGTTTTAATGATCATGTTAAGGTGATATATTAAAATGTTGAAAATGTGACCGTTTTGAAAATTTTATTGGGCATTTACAGACATGTATTATTGGTGTAAACTGTAATATCACAACTCATGCCAGCCTTCACACAGGTGTATGGGTAAAACTACTGGTATTAGTAAGTTAAATTCACTATTGAGCTGCACTTCTTATTGCTTGTCCTAAGAACCCATTAATAGTTTAAATCCTTTGCTCTGTATGAGGAAACCATCTGTAATGCTGACAAAAGCACCTCCACTTGGATAGAGAAATTGTGCTACTGCAAACAGCTAGTTTAATCCATTTGTACAAGAGGAAAATGTCTGTTCGCATGGCCATTCAACCAAATGCATCTCGTCATTCATCACACCTTGACAGAGACTACGCACAGAAAATAGGCAGATCCAAATCTGAGATAGGATTGATTACTTCCTTCTGAACATGTTGACCAGAGCAAAAATGAGTCAAGTAACCATAGACAAAGGACAAACATTGAACACAGACGTGTCCCTGAAGAAAGGTATCCTAGGAAGGAAATCAAGAGAATAAAACCAAGGAGAACACACTTTACGTAAGAAAACCCCCACAAAAGGACAAATAATTTCATATCTATGACACGGTACATGATATTTACATACACAAAATAAAATATTAGAGCTGTGATCTTTATTACAAAAAATATTCTCTGTCCCTCATGCAAATATTGTTAGATTTTTGGTTTATCCCCCAAAAAAAGGTATCAATCAAAAAGTGAAGATGTATCCTGACTCAGACGTTGACATCACTGGAGACAGTTTCCTTTGCTCACAGGGAAACAACTTAAGGCAGAGTGTATTGACTTTACAGAACACTGGAGAAGATGGGCTTCAAGAGTTAAAGAACAGGGACCAGAGAAGCCATTGTTGGTCAGTATTGATCTCTTCAATGAAAAACAAATACTCTGAACTCCAAAATTGCATAAGAGACAAGACTGAAGCAGATGGCTCAGAGGCAGGGAAGAAAGGGCTAAGTTTGTAAAAAAACAAACAAAACATGCATTTTGAATAGTCATAAGTATAATCTAAATAAATAAAAGGTCAACCATGAGGGGATGATTTTTCTCAACATTCACTATGAAAAAATGAGATGACCCTATTTACACAACTAAATGAAAGGGCTGGCTTTTTATTCCACTTCTTCTTAAGAGTAAAACACTGGTGCAAAAGTCTTTCTTGAAGAGTGACACGATGTATCCGCCAATGCTCAATTTCTAAGACAGAAAACAGCTTTCATGAATAAAGATGACATTGACAATCAAAGCATCATCTAGACCACAGGTGTCAAACTGGTTCCACAGAGGGCAGAGTGTATGCTGGTTTTTGGTCTTTCCTTTCAATTAGAGCCCAATTAAGACGTAGACTGCCAGGTGAGGCGAGATCCTAACCAATTAGAGACATTCAATCATTCAGGTACAAGGTAAAAGCGAAAACCTGCCTACACTAGGCCCTTTGTGGATCTGGTTTGACACCCCTGATCTAGACTGACCAGGATGTAAACATTAAATAATATGTAGAGTGAACAAAGCACTACATGGGACAAATCAGTGTGGGACTATGGTGAGTACTATAAGTGTAGACTGTTACTCACTGGGTTTGGGTGGTGAAGGTATGGAGGGGAGCCTAGTCAAACGCCATCTCCTGACTCTTTCGTACACAGCGAGCCACCTTCCTCTTGAACTCGCCGCAAGGATCCTCTCTCCATTCTTTCTGCAGGGCAGCACAACTACACGTCAAAACCTGGGCTTCACAATCACTAAAATCAAGGTGCGTCTGCAACAAGTCAAGGCAGACCGTCATGTAAAAACAAAACAGAAAACACTGAAGCATGTTTCTCTAAATTCATTTTGAAACCATTAAAAAAGTTGGCACTATCATTTTAGATGTTTCTTTTCAGAATAAAAGCACACACTATACGGGTGCATCTTAAAAAAAAATATTAAAAAAGGAACACCATATATATTTTGAAGACTTTTGACTTGACAGTTATCTAGAAGACACTTATTAAAACCCTCCACAAGGAGGTAAGCCACAGAAGGTCCTTGCTTTAAGGCCTGGCTGTTTGCAGTGTGCTGTATTGAAGTGTATTCATGCAAAATTGCCTGGAAGGGAAAACGTTGGTAGAAAAAGTTGCACAAGCAACAGATCGACCGCAGCCTTGAGAGTATTGTCAGGCAAAGCCATTTTAAAAACTAGGGGGGAGCTCTACAAGGAGTGGACCGAGGCTGGAGTCAACATGCACAGACGTGTCCAGGAAATTGTCTACAAGTGTCGCATTCCTAGTGTCACGAGACTCCTGAACCACAGAAAGTGTGTGAGTGGTGAGGCACAGAATCCAAGTTGCTTGAAGTCCAGAGTGAAGTTTCCACAGTCAGTGATGCTTTGGGGTGCCATGTCATCTGCTGGAGTTGGTCCACTGTGTTTTATCAAGTCCAGAGTCAATGCATCCGTCTACCAGGAGATTTTCGAGCACTTCATGCTTCCATCAGCTGACAAGCTTTATGGAGATGCTGATTTCCTTTTCCAGCAGGACTTGTAACCTGCCTACAGTGCCGAAATGACTGGTAACTGGTTTGCCGACCATGGTATTTTCTGTGCTTGATTGGCCAGCCAATACTACGGGTGAAAAAATTAACTTTCACAATATTACCTAGTAGTGAAGTGCTCAAACCAACATCTGTGGACCCCACTTTGTGCAGAGACACAGTCATGCTGGAACAGGAAAGGGTGTTCCCCAAAATTTTACCACAACATTGAAAGCACCCAATAATTTAAAACGTATTTGGGTCCTGTAGCTTTACGATGAACCTCCACTGGAACTAAGAGGCATAGCTCAAACCCTGAAAAACAGCCTCAGGCTAATATCCCTCCCCATTAGCAGTAGGGGCGTCCACATACATTTGGCTATATAGATTATTTCTCCTGTCTGCAAGGATGTGTGTTTGGGACTTACGGCTGCGTCCACATTGGCAGGTGAGTCGCCGTTGGGATCGGCCAGCATGGAGATGACACTGATCATGATGGTCTCTACTGTGTGGATGGGGAGCCAGCGCTCCTCTGGCTTCTCGTAGCCAAACTTGTCCTCACCAGGCTCGTGCAGGATGGAGATACACACGTCACCGTTCTTTGCAACTGAGCGAGAGGGGAGAGGAAGGGCTGTAACAAGACTGAAGCTAGCCGGTTAGCACAAACAGCATGGCTGAATCATACATAAAGGTCTCCTGTAACGTCCCTTCTGTACTAATCTGAAACACAGAGAACCCCACTACTAGCATGCATGACAACCATAACTCTGTTAAACCCTATCCGGGACACCTTCTGGGACTAATGACAGATAATTGTGCGAATTAAAAAGGAAAATCCAATAACAGAAGCAAAATAACAGCGCACCACAACATGTGGAATGTTTCCTAACAAGCCAGAATGCATAGCAAAATGTCTATCCAACTTACTATATATATCAACTGTAAATATTCAGACAGACTATTCAGAATGGCTGAACACAGAACTGCATTTTGGAGTCTGTTTAATACTTCTTTTCTCCAGTTTATATATCTTTTGTTCAAATGTCAGGAGGCAGAAGGACAACATCCGTGGAGAACAGGTCAAATGAGTTCAAAGTTTGTATTTTGTATAGGCTAGTACAGATGAACACACTTACCATTAGGATGCCATATTTCTGTGATAAACTTCATTTTTGGAGGCCTGTGAGGGTAGTCATGGGGAAATGTCAGGTAGGCTTTAAAGAATCCTCCCTCACTGTAAAGAGACGTGGCGAGAAATGGGTTAATCAGATTGAGTTGGTAGCTCGGTGTGCAAGCTTAGGTTTTACAAATGTGTTTAAAAGGGGTGGAACCCCAGTCTAAAATCAGTGATGCCTAGAGAAACATGTCAATGGCATTATGAGTGATGTGCAGGGTATGAACAATTTATTATTGATCGACTGCAAATGCACAATGTATAAAACAATCTGGATTTGTATCCATAGCCTTAACAAATGCACCTTTATAGCACAAAGAAATGTTTTCGTAGAATTATGGCTCGCGTTCATTCTGCGTGTTCAGTGGTGTTTCTGACTCAAATTAAATTACTTTCAATAAAGAATCATTCATCCAAGTCAGTACATGAGTCAAATATGCAATCACTAGGCCAAATTGACAATGAATTGACACACAAACATAGCTAGAAGTCATACAACATAAGGGCATTAATCAATATACCCCATATACCCCAAAACACACATTGCCTGGCTGAAGATATATGAAAAAACTCACAATAATGTATCTTGAGGGCCAATAACGACCACCTCCCACTGATGTATGTCATCATCGTCTATGAGACCGGCAGAAAATCCTTCCACGGGGTTCTTGTTGAGCTCTAAAAAATTGTCAACAAAACGCAGACGTGACCCAACAACCATCCCTGAATGTGCTCGACTCCTGCTGCCATGTGTGTTGACAAGCTGTTCTCTGACGTCAGTCTGGAATTCAGCTAACGTTAGCCAGCGACCTTATTACCCAATAGTAAAACGTAACTATAGCAAGTTAGCTAAACAAGCATTAACGACCAACGGTAAATTTGTTAGTAACTAACAGCTGATATTCATTAACAAATACAACATAATTTACTTTAATACAAATGGGTAACCACTAGCAAGTCACTGCATTGGGGGGCAGGCAGGCAATTCCACCTCACCTACAGTAGCTAGCTATCGTCTGCTACTGTACCTCGGCCCAACTTACCTGCCAGTTGTTTTCGAAGCAGAAGTGATGATTGATCAGTCATTTTATTTCGATTAGCCTAGATATAAAGGAAACGACCTGAACTGCTTCTAACATAAAATACAACACAACAAAGAACTCGAGAGAGCTAGCTAACTAGCTACCGATGTTCGAACAAGGCCTTCTAGCCTTGGTTGACCGTTTCACAGGGAGGCACAGCTTTCTATAGCGAGCTACAGCGCTAGACTTGTAAATATAAAACACGCATGCGCTTTGCTCGTGTTTAGACACAAGTGGAATAAGAGTTCTGGCTTCAGAATAAAGGTCCCTAATTGGAAGTGTAAAATTAATATGCTTTACCAGCAGACAACATTTGTGCTAAGTGTCTTGCTCAAGGCCACAATAACAGATATGACCTTTGTTAACTGGCCCAGTGCACTTGACTACTAGGTTATCTATGGTCCAATGTGTTTTTATACAAATTCATACAACTTGTAAAGTTTTAAATAAAAAAAATCTATATTAAACACTTCATATATAACTACCAGACCCTCCTCAGTTGTAACTGAGAGTGGGTCTGGGCAAGGTTCATTCACAGCCGCTCAAATGCCTCTCGGTGCAATTGGATATATCAGACTTTTGCCGAATCTAGTCAGCAAGACCGCGACACATTTCTTTTTTTAGATATGAAAGCTTCGATTGTTGTTCTTTGCTCAATTTTTAACAAAAAGGAAACGTTCAAATCGCTTAAAACAGACGCAATACCTGATTCGAACAAGTGATGTTCCGGATGTTGCATTGCGGCAGCCATCGTTGTTATTGTCTGCTTCAAACCAATGACAGTATATAGTTGCGCTATCGCCATTGTGTAAAGCCCGCCTCAACAGTTGTGATTGGTACCTCGATTTGGAAAAATTGGAAATGGTCTTGAACGGGCTCTTGGCCAGACTGACTTGCAGAGCAAATCAGAAATTTGCCGGAAGTCCGTCAGGGTTCTACCAGGCTAATATATAACAGCACTGCAGATGCATTATAATTCCAAATTGCATTGGATGCGTTGACTAACAACTATACAACTTACATGTCCAGAGTGCTGTATATATTATAATTTACCAATATTTAGGTCATATTTTGTGTACACCTAAAGCTAAGTTTTTGTGAGTACATCATAACTTGGAAAGCAAAGGAACTAAATTGTGCATGGTTGTTGTAAAGATGTTTTCTGAAGGATAGACAAAGCAATGACCAGGAACTAATAAATATAAGGTTCGATGCCCAGCTGAAGCAACAACAATGTATAAAACGGGGGCATGTCCCTGTTGAACACAACAACATTTGCCTTGAATAAACAAGAAAAGACTAAAACATATCTTGCACTTCTTGTTAATGCAAAGGTGTCACTGTGCCAAGGGTGTAGGCATGAGTTTGATATTGAGTGGGGGTGTTATTATTTGCTGGTGGGGGGGGACACATACCTGGTTTACACTGGGGGAGCATGTCCCCTTGCTCCTGTGCCCTTACGCTGTGATACCCCTGATAACATGCTTTTCCCAGGTACTAAGACAAACTTGAGAAAGAAGTCTGCCATAGCCTGAACAGTTGACTTGACCTCATATTAAACATTAAGAAGCATAAAACTATATTGATATTATAGGAAGTTGATGTCCTTATCACAGAAGCATCTGCAAAAAATTGCTTACACAATCGTTTCTTTCACAACTTTTATTTCCGCATTGCCTTTCAAACTAAAAATGTACAATCACACACATACATTGAAATAGTGTTTTTATAGTTCTTTATCATTTTACAAACCTATGTACAACAGTCAGAGATGCAGCTCTGACAACATTTGAGAAATTACAGCAGGGAAAGTGAAAGTTTTTCTAATAACATATGTCTTTGGAAAATTAGGTTGGGAAATGTAGTCCATGCTTCTACACATTCAGAATAACAACTACATTTACAATCTATATTTACAAGTGATCGTACGGTAAGTATGCAAATCAGCAGTGTTGTACAAAGTTTCTGGTATACTGCAAAAGCATAAAAGCTAAATGTCAAACTTTAAGCTGTTTTCAGTGATTTTCATTATGCAAGTTGTGTATATTTAGTTTCACCTAAGCTTTGGAATGCACTGACCAATCTTTTACTTCATGGGTTTTTCAAAGGTGTACAAGTTGTTGTACTTATACAGACTGGTTTATATGACATCTATGGTGCTTTAAAGATTATATCCTACATCAGGATAGCTGGTCACAAGAAAAAAGAAAAATCACACATGCATACAAATATCTACCATTGCCTATCAGCCACTTATGGAATATTTCCCACGTTATACTTGCTGAGCAGTAGGAATCAAACTTGGCTAAATAGGTATATGGGTCAGTAGACATAAGAAGTACATTCATATTGAATGTATCATATCAATAATAATTTACACTGTATGCAAATGTAATAATTTCAAGTTGCAAGTTAGAATAATTAACTATTGAGGAATTTCGAAAGGATTAGCAAAGAATTGTATATCTGGGCAAACCAAATATTCAGAAAGTTTATACTCCTAATTCAAACAATAAGGTCATAGCTCAAATTTTAACAACATTGCAGGACTGCTCCAGTTTATTATGAAAATCAAAGTAATTCACTCTTTCACAAAGTTCCACGTACTGTACACATGTACAAGAAACGTACATGCTTCTATTAGTTGGTAGAGGTTTTCTCCTGCTCTTTTAGTAGTTCTTTTATCAACTTAGATCACTTAACTTTCCCGAAATGTGGTTATTGGTGGTTCAATGGTTTCCAGAAAATATCATTTTAAAAACAGATCCATTTGGTAAACTGCACTGCTTTTTAAAATTCAACACAAGGATCAGTCCTCGTTTTAACTAAGAAAATCAACACATACAAGACATTCTTTTCAGTGTTTCACATTTAACTTTTTCTGTTTTTTTCTTCCACAAGGCACCTTGGAAGTTTTTATAGCTTATGACATGGCCCTGTCAAGATTCAGACAACCACCACACTTCAATATCTAAAAATGAATAAATAAAAAATAAAAAATAAAAACTACCACCACAAACCATAGAAAGAACTTAAAACTCAAAATCAATCCAAGTAATATTAAATAAAATATATTCCTTCAAAATCTCATCCTCAACCTTTTGTACAGTACTACTAAAGCTCAACACAGTGCAGTAACACGTCTAATCTGCCAACAAGGGGGCTGTTGGTTTACTGCCAACAAGCAGCCCTACATTAAAATGTACTGTAATTTCCCCACTCCAAACAGCAGTTAGTAAGAAAAAAGACTAAAAATAAATTTAAACTAAATCTCACTGGTAACATCAGAGAACAGCAGCAACTCATTTATTTTTCAATGTAAGCAATATTTCTTTGTCTAATTGATCTAACCGCTGCTTACTTGGCTGTTACTGGTTAAAGTAGAATCATATTTGCTACATGCATTTGAAAATAATGCAACTCAAGTAATCGGACTACAAAGCAGACTGGGGTGTAAGTGGTTCCAGCTGTCTACAACAAGGCTGCCACATCAAACACTTTGGTCAAAAGGACTGCTAAGCAAGGCCAATTCTGTGTCCATATTTAACATTTTTTTAAAGACACAATAGTAGAGACAATAATCCTTTCAATATTTCCCTTTGTATGGTCCAATATACCAGGCACAAAAGCTCAAAATAGGTGCAGGCTACTGTACCATTATCAATCCAATGTCATAATATTGTGAAATTATTACAATACTATATTTTTTCAACATTTACTTCTAAAAAGTTTTGGCACATACACTTAACAGGTGTCAATGCCATTCACCCTCACTTACTCGTATAACATCAATATAGTTGAGTATAATAAAATAATGATCAGTAAAGAGACCTGCAGATTAAGTCCATGTCAGTCTGCCCAACAAATTGAATGCAATGTTCTGCAGTCTACACAGCCTAGGTTAAGAACGTGCAAAATCTGCAGTACCTTAGCTCAGGGGTTCCCAAACCTCTCGTCGGGCCTCCGCAGACATACCAAGTTATTGTTTTAACCATAAACTAGCACACCTAATTCAATTAGTCAACTACACATTAATCCTATTATTAACTGAATCAGGTGTGTCATTTCAGGGTTAAAACAAAAACATGTCCGGTTTCGGTGAGACCCAAGGAGAGGTTTGGAAATCCCAACCTTTGCTTAGCTATTATATGCTCATATGCTATACATATATTTGCATGTGCTGTCGGCAAAACATAGTACTGGTAGCAATTTTGAAGAGCATTGGTAACAGAGACTGTGCACACATCTCCACACCTCTTTAAAGTAATTGACTGTACCATAAACGGTAACGTCATTTGGTTTCCTGACATTGCAACGATGTCCATTAGAATGGTCTAGCATCACTTTGGTAAGTAAAGCCTGTCTTACAAGTAATATGAGTAAGTGTATAAACCAATTTCCTGCCAGTTCAACTTTCAATAGTGGATAAGAATATTTTAAAATGTATACTAATTTTCTTTTTCATCAGATCCTTTGATTAATAAGCATCGCACGGACGTAAAGTGTAACAATTTCAATCTTAATAAATAAGGTTGGACTTGGTTTACTTTCTGATTGCATGTCTATTGATTAGAACACCACCAATGTTTCCTTATAGTAAAAGTGGTCAAAAGGTGGTTTTGGATCTGAATATTCATCTTTAGTATACATTGTATATTCCCAGGTAGAACTCCCAGGTGTCCAATCTGTACAAGGAGTCACTGGAGAGCGACGTGGCAAGGTAAGTGAAGCAGACTATCCTTTTCCCAGGCAGCGCTGTGCAAATTTGCACTACCTCACGCTAGTGGACCAGACACAGTCAGAGAAGCTGTGTTCAGATTCTAGCCCTGATCACCGTAATGTAACTGTCCCATCTGAGGTATTATCTATTAGGAGACAGCATTCTCTAGAATAAAGAGTGGGAATGTTGTTTTAAAATGCAATTGAAATGTCAGCATTAAACAAAAGATTTACGCCCATATGTCAGAGAATGTTTCTTGAGTGGCAATGTCAATTTCTTTTAATTGACAGCCACACTGTATTCAAGAATATTCTTTATGACAGGCATAACACAAACATCTCAAATGATGTAAAACTATTTTTTAACATGTGAATACTTACATACTTTTATACCAAAAGTTTTTCAATTAAATATTAAAACAAATGAACAACCTTGTTAGTTAGCCTTCAAATTATATAAAACTATTTATATTTTCCAGTGGTCAATTCATGGTATAAAGAATATGCAGAATATCAACTTCAAACCCACTTATTTTAGAATATTGTAACTATCTGATCCTGATTTTTGAACTGAGTGATAGTCCATTTGTGATTGCTTAGAGCTAAATTAGTGACAGGTTACAACAAAACAAGCCTTGGGTTCCTGCAGAATGCTTATCTGTGATTGGTAAGACATTGTGTATGGGGTTCCACACAGAGCTGCAAAGCTAATACTTAATCTCTGTAGTGTAGTCCTGTTCGAACACGGTCGCCTGATTGCAAGCCCTTCAATATCAATCCACTGTGGTGGGCAGTCTGGGAGCAGAGTTGAAAGGGCGCGGTGGTGTCCTGAATGAGTGACATCATAGGATAGCAGCATCCATATTTGCTGAGCTCCTCAAACACAAAGCCCAGACTGTAGAGCTGTGAGGCGGCGCTCAATGCATTCCTTACCTGAACAAAGAAAAGCAGATGGACAAAAGGGATAAGGGTAAGCTGGGTAAACTGAAACATTTTGACGGTATTCTTGGCAGCCTAGATTTACATTCTTGTCGGGATGTAAAAATAAATTTGTTCTATGACGACACTAGTTTGGTGTTGTGGTTTGAGGGTCAGAGTTCAGAGTTCAGAAGGAAGTTACATTTGCTGACGCTGAGGATGTCGTCACGCTCCGTTAGGAGCAAGGACAAGCCCTCCATCAGCAACAGGGCCTTGTGATAGCGCAGCACCGACGCCTCCCCCTGGTGGAACATCTCGTCCAGTGCCGCCGACTGCACCTGGGATGGAGAGGAGAAATACACAGAGGAAGAGGGGGCGGGAGGGACATGTGAGGGGTCACAGGAATTGATCCAGCAAACACTATCGGTCTAACATGTTAGAATACACAGGGATTTATCGTTTTGATAGAAATTCACCAAAGTTGTATTCAATTGATGAAAATACATATCCAATAAATTAAGAAAGTTGCAAATGACTGAAGTATGATTAATTACTAAGATACAATGATAAATACACATTTTCAGCAGCCAATAATTCAGTGCCCTAAAGATGAAACCTTTAGCTCATCCAGAATTAATCATGTTTTGACAATTTTTGATCAATTTAATGCCACCTTGGTGAATGAAGTTACCAATTTCTATCAAAACACGTATATTCCTGCGTGTTTTAAAACTTTTGACCTGTATTGTAATTGTTTGCATATGTGTGGGAATACAGCATGTGATTCCATTTTCAGTATTACTGAGTAATAGCAGAACTCCAATATACCCCTTGCTATCAATTATACACAAACATTATCTTACTACAGCTACAAAGTGTCC
>JACXGM010009305.1:0-27703 GCA_016801145.1 Umbra pygmaea
CATTCTCCAGTATTACATGTGCTCTGGAGGGATTTTAACCCATTCTCCAGCAGTACATGTGCTTCGGAGGGATTTTAACCCATTCTCCAGTAGTACATGTGCTTTGGAGGTATTTTAACCCATTCTCCAGCAGTACATGTGCTCCGAAAGGGAGCGGCTTACTCTACTGAATCAACCTTGGCCACATGTTTCATTCTTCAATCATTCTCAGCATCTCTGCCAGAAATTTGCAGCAGGTTGCCGGGTACCACTAAGTCTGTGGGCTCTGAATAAAGCGGACTCACACATTTCTAATCTTCAGTTGTTTAGCAAACTTGTCCTCTCTTGGAGGGGTCCGTGTGGTTGAGCCTGATTATGGGTTTTCTGACTTTCGTCAGACCTCCAGAACAAGACAGCACAAATTGGCATAGCGCTACCCAGGATTTGGGATAGATAAGTCGAATTACCTACCTTGCTACGTGTCTTGGAGCTGACAATCTACACAATCACTTGTTGTTCCCTTGTGCTGTAATTCTATTTGCTCAGAATAAGAACACCTGCAATGTTGTATTATCATATAATTCCTCAGAAAACTGTAAGCCAGTGTCTTCATGCTCTACATTAACTGTGTGAACCATGGCTCACATTTCACCTCCCCTTGTTACCTGTATTGCTTGCATTTACGTTTCACAAATACATACAGTATACTGTACAATGTTTCACAAATACATACAGTATACTGTACAATGTTTCACAAATACATACAGTATACTGTACAATGTTTCACAAATACATACAGTATACTGTACAATGTTTCACAAGTACATACAGTATACTGTACAATGTTTCACAAATACATTCATTATACTGTACAATGTTTCACAAATACATTCAGTATAGTGAACCATGTTTCACAAATACATACATTATACTGTATCATGTTTCACATTAAAGAAAAACGTACACCATCCCAGTGGGTGATGTAGTCCTCTTGTCCGTCTCCTATTCATCTCCCAGCCCCAGAATTTAGAACCGTTCCTGCTATTATTTCAACAGCGTTATTGGCATGTTGTTAAACTAAAGATGCAGATTAAGATGTATCATATTGTAAGACTTTCCAATGTGTTTTTTATATTTATTTAATTAAAATTAATATCATGCCATAGCGAGCCATGAAGTTCCAGGTTTCACAGTTAGTGGATTTGAACTATCTGCACATACATGACTTAGTACACAAAAAACCCTGCAATGTACAACACTGCCTCATAACCAGTGGTAAAAAAATCCTGAAATGTAACTTAATATATATAACTGTTGCATACTGTTGCATATTTCCTGCACCCCAAAAGCTTAAAAGCATAAACATGTTTACATTGAACTGCTGTTGCAAAAAAATATTGATAAATGTTATAAAAAATCATTTAAAAAGATGAGCGCATATCCGCTCCGTATATAAACACACGTACCACTCTTGTCTTTTCTTGGCCTGAAAAGATTCCGCTGATAGGTCTGCTTGAATACAGTGAGGAGACAGCTGTTTTTGTTTCCACAACTACTTCTGCAACCGAGCGTCACAATAAAACTGTGAAGGCCGCAACCGGACCTAAAATTTGTCAAACACTTTTGTAACATACAATTTGCACATGCATTGCCCCTTAACAATTTTTTTTTACTTATGAGCAAAATAATTGTTTCCCGACACGTAAATGAAGGTTTATTCGGGAAATGTGCATGTGTCATGTTGTTATCTTAATCGCTTTCTAAAAATGTCTGAGATAAATATTAATAACAGGCAAGACTGATGTTTTGCAATATTAGATTCTAGTTTTGTCTGTAGATAAAGTGGAGGATTTTCACCACCACTCACCATTGTAGGTCTGGCTCTCTCGTGTTACTCTCACAAAGTCGGAAGTGCCAACAAAATTACAATGTTCATTATGATGTGAGCAAAGGCTCAGAATAGCCAAATATACATTTTCATATCAATCAGAATTCTTTTAAGAAGCCTTAGAAATATAGTAGCTAAATTATGTTTCATAGGTAATAAAATTCTGAGTCAGTAACCACCGAATAGGGCTGCAAGATATTGTTGTGTTGTCGCTAATGGCTGGACTCCCGGCTCCAGCTCCATCTTCAAGTGATACGGCCGGGTGATGGTGACTTAAATGACATGTTACAAGTGTTTCCACTCGAGTAGACGGCAGTGGCAAAGCTTGCTTGCAGACAGTAGTTTGTTTGTTTACAGTCTTCTTACCCTTGTCATCATACTACTACACACTGAATCCAAAATGTTCCTATATAGTGAATTTGAAAGACGACGCTTCCTCTCTGAGTCGCTGTATTTTCTTCCGTCTCGCTTGTGCTTGCTAATAATTATTGTCATGTTGGAGCTGAGAGAATGTTTGTTTTTAGTTTTCCTTCTCTTCACATGGGGCCTGAGGGAGGTTTTCTACCAAGATGTCATTGCAAATTGATTGTTTTTTTAAGCTTTTCTAGATCTTTGGCTATTAAAATTCCCACTGCTTACAACGTACATGTAGCCTGCAGCCCAATAAGCACGTTTTGGAAATAGCAAGAAAATGACAGGCGTACTGTTACTCTGCAGTTGGAAAACAAGATGGATATATCTTCTGTACTTTTTACACAGGCTCCCCACTTCCTTTCCTTCAAACATCCTGAACAGCAATAAAAGTCTGTTGTTGATGTATTCTGTAATTGATACTGGCCCAGCGCCAGCCCATACAAACAGCTCTCCAGCAGCTTGACCTTTACCCACCATCCTTTTTTATGGATTTATAAAAGAGCGTGACTCTGATATTGGCCTCATGTTTGTTATAGATAATGAAATCTGCATGGCAAAAAAAAATCTGTTGAATTTGAGTTAAGTGGTTGAAAGCTAGTGAAAATCATTTTTTTGAAGGTGTCTGAAGCGTGGCTCAAATAAAAATGTCATGAATGTCATTACGTCCATAGTCTGGCTTTATTTTCCATGTCTGTGCAAGAAACCTATATTACAAAAGTTGCAATGGCAGCATTAGAGCATGTCCTGTGTGTTTTTCCAGTGTATGTAGTAGGCAGGAAACTTTCTAGATTTCTTATCCCCCGTGATAAGCTATTCTGTGTTTTTCTCTGTTGAGTGAGAAAGGGACCTGGAGAAAACAAGGACACCCTTGCCAGGCCCAACCCCCGTTCCCATAGGTGGGGGGGTGTCAAAAAGCTACTTTGACATCTAAAGGGTAAGAGTTCTGTGAGCTAGGGGGTTAGCAGGGGATGGGGGGATACAGCGAAAGGGGGAGGAGAGCGGGCGTCGATCACACATTTCGAGAATGCCATACTGTCTGAGTTGAAACACCAGAGGCCGACCAATGAGACGGGGGAGGGGACAAGATAGACTCCTTCTAGCCTGTTCAGTTCAGCACACAGTCCAAACCACACAGGCAATGCCCTTGATTGTGTGATCTGATCTAGAAAAAAATGTCTACAACAGGAAGACAAACAGAAAGACTGCATCATGTTTTTGCTGGTTTTGAGCCTTTGGTCACGCCGATAGGGTTTACAGAGGAATTTACCGGTTTTCTGAAATCTTTCAGTCTGTGTATTTGTGTCTTTTAATTAACTGGCACTATCAATAGCTCAACAACCGCAGGCCGCTGAAAAATGCAATATTTACTCTACAATTACCGGCCACCCTCTCCTACGTACAGTAGTTATTAAACTGGACTTGGCAGAAAAGGAGAGAGAGGCATGTTAGACCTCTGCAAGTACAGAGGTTAAAAGGCTGGCCGCCAAGTCTTGTGAAATTTGACCACAAACTGCTAATGTTAGTGACAAAAATGACTGTTGATAGAAAAAGGTTGACCAAACTAGTAGACAAAATAAATAGGGAAATATACAGTAATTGAATGATCAATTAAAAATATTACTTGTTAGTAAAATAGTACTGGTGAATTTGTTTTTGCTGGGAAGGTATTCAGTTTACGGTATATAACTGCTAGGCTAGGTGCCAGCCTGTGTTGAGTGTACATGTGTGACTATAAACAAAATGTGCACCACATGCTTCATCATGTCATTGTTCATATGGTAGCTTTATGGTGACCACTGGAAGTTCCATGTGTGCAGTTTCAATAATTTTCCTGGAAAACCTATTGGTCCAACTGATAAAATTTTCCACTTAACAGGAGCCATTTGTAAACACAGATTTCTCTTATCACCACTCAGAGGGTTACAGTCACCTTGCACTGATCACTCGTATATTTACCCACTGGCCATATATGCATTCTTTTTCAATTCACATGTCACTATTTAAGTTTAAAGTGACCCATGGTAGAGACAGAGTGACACACTATTTATAACAGAAAACATTAAACTTTTAAACTTGTTTGGACAATGACAACTTTTTTCCCACTAAATTCCAGCACTTTGATGAAAGCTATAGTAAATTTGAATATGCAATATCATACCCACAATCTAAAGCGGACAGTCAACAAAAGAATGCATATGCTTTAAATACTGTCAGTGCTGGAATACAGTGCCCAAAAAAAGAAACTTCACTTTTTAGTTGGGTGTCTATTTTTATATTTTTTAAACATGTTATTAAATCAATCAAATCACAAATGCAATTCGTAAGTAAATATTACAAATTGGGGAAGCGAATTGGTGCTAGACTCAACAGGTCGAATATCTTGTGATAGGGGTTGGCTCTGTTGCAATTTAGTAAAGAAATATGACTGTTGAAGATAATTGGTTGTGTCCACATAAGTGTGTATGTGATCATGCAGACTAATTCCTACTATCTACTTTCCTGCAAGCATAAACATGTACTTTAAAGCAAGCCACATTGAGTTCGCTGTCAGTGAATGAGAGAAAATATAAGTTACTCTATGCTCAGTTACAGTACGGCCATGTTAGTCCATTAATTTTCTTAGCCTAGTGAAACGGCTATATTTTCCTATATTAAAATATTATTTTCCTAGATAGAGAGCCCAGAATTTGAATTTTGTCCGAGAGTTTAATCGGATAATAATGAACTTGTAGGTTTGACAGTTATTGTAGGGACTAGGGGTTGGACTAACTGAAAGTTAAAATACTGTTTATCCCAAAATAAATTTCAGTGGGATTTAGGTGTGTGGTCAATATACCCATATATATATAGGATAATGATGCAATTCTGTGTGTGTTATGTGGTTTTAACTTTCATGTGGGTTCAGTCATGAGAATTATATTTGTGGGTTTTACCAGAGTGCCTCGGCTGCACTGTGGCCTTACAAGGAATGCTGCCATTCTGAGATTTTGGTTTAAGGACTGAATTTTGAGTGTTTTCAACAGACATGCTGGCGGCTTCTGTACTAGCAGTTGACTTGCCACATATACAGGATGTGTAACCATGGCAATGCTGCCGTGTGTAATCTCTGACGTGCATGCACTTGCTCTCAGCACACTGGTCACAGCTTTTATTCATAGCAGTATGTTAGAGAAAGTCTTTAGTTCTCTCTATTTCCATTTCAATATACTTTCTCTTTAAAGGGTCTGGGAATTGTCAAAATGTATTAAACAAAAAGTAAAAGAAAAAGCAATAAATAAAAGTCAGCACAATGTTTACAATCTGCAGTTTATCAAGATAAGAAGAATAAAGGCACCATTTTGTCAGCACTCCACTGAGTTTCTCATGACAACAGGTCCAACATTTCAAACACTTATTAGTGGTTGGGGAGACCTGCACATGTTGTTACAGGGGCCAGTTGTCACATGGCCTTTTACTCTGAAAATAAAATGGTTCAAAGGTCTTTTGATAAATTTTGAATCAGATAAATAATGACTTTGTTGATGAGATGTTTTCTATTTTGGTTTCAGTATTCTATGTCAAAACACAATAAGATGAGGACAGTCAACATTTCTGGAATTATTTTTCAAGTACCTACTGTACCATGTCATGTTAAGTTTGAATGGCTGTGTTAAGCATTGTGCTCAGCGCAGGGGCATGTTGAGAGTAATCAGGGCATGTTGTCACACTGACCTTGGGACATGTTGTCACATTTGACAACTTACCCCATTACATTGTGTTGCTCTCGTTTGTAAATGTATCACATGTTGAAAGTCATGAATAATGCTTCAAATTTTGACCCTAAAGAGCTCCATTTAGACAAGTTGTCACAACTAACCAAATTGCAAAATGTTGGTTTGTTATGTGGGAGTAGCTTTCAATAGTGCTATTTATTAAACAAGACCTTAGCTTATCCAACAATATTCAAATTGATGTATATATAGTACCGTAGATTAACCAATGCTGAGAAATCATAATTTAAGTGAAAAGTGTGACAACATTCCATTCACTCTAATCTCAGGTAAACCTGCCTCTAATGTTAACCTACATTTGGCAGGAGGTTAAGAAATGCAACTCTGTTTTCACCTCATTTTGAAGACAGTGGTCACATTTCCTTGTCTCTGATCCTCCCTTCCTCTCTTTCTCCCTTCTTCTCCCTCCCTCCCCCTTCCTCTGGTTTCCTGTCATTTAGTATTTCCTTGTGTTCACTCCCCAGGCATGAATTGTATTCTTTGCCTTATCGCTTTAAATTGGTGACATTCTTTTATTGCCTTTCATTCAACTGAACCTGGTAACGTTTGTAAGAAAAACCTGTTAGTTCAAGGAAGCATTATATGCAGTAGTTCTTGAATGTGACAGCGCCTACATGCAAAGAAAAGCAGGTTAATTTGTCACACACATTCATTTTTTCATGATATTCATGAAATTTATCTACCAAAAAGAGGGAGGACTTGTCCTATTTAAACTGTGAGTGTTGATTGGGTTTGACTTGGGTTTTAACATCTGCCACCTCAACAAGGAAACACTAGAGGTGGTCTGCTACAAACACACGCCTAATGTACCTCAACAGTGGAGGCCAGAGTGAGATTGACTGTGTCTAAAGACCTCATCGTTATGATTCAATGACCGGACCCTCTTGTGTTCACCGGTCTGCACACTCACCCTCAGCCTGACTGACGCAATGGAAACATCAATGAGGAAATAGGGGGAGGGGATTCTGCTCTGTTTCCCTGCACAAAGGAAACAGCTTACATCAGCTTAGTGTACAAGATGCTCAAAGCTGTTTCTAGATTTTCATTACTGGTTTGTTGCTGGTCAAAGCTGGGCAGTGCCGGTTTGATGCTTGTTAATGTATTACTGATGCTGATCACCAGCTAAAACCAGTATGAAAGTGTCCCAAAACCTTTACCTGGTTAGCAGCAACACCAGCATAAAAAGGGTCTAGAATGACCACCTTAAGCTAGACAGCATCTTAACAAGATTAGTTGGTCTTAGCGGTTTCTTTCAGCGGGGTGTCTTTCACTGCTCTCACGTTGACCGGTCTCGAATGCCAGTTAACAACCTGAAGACACACGTCAAATCATTTTGCTCAAACTTGACATTTGTGTCTTTGTTTCATGCGCTCCACAATTTCTTGAAGATCCACATCAGCATTTCAAAACTGTCACTAAATAATATATCTGAATAATTTACATTATGCATTTAATGGAGTTTTTTCTCTTCTCCAACAACAACATGACCACAGCTGTAAGGCCAACCGCCAGGCTGACAGATGGATGTTGCTGTGAACTGCCTTGCCTGACAGTGTTTTTCCAGTCTGAATTATTCATAAAGTAAGTGGCTTAATACTGAACATTCTTAAAACCATGCATTACCTGCTTAGTGCTAAACGAGTGAAAATCCCAACCCAATTTGTTTTGACAAAGGTCAAAGGAGTTCAGGAGATTATGCATTCCTGTCTCATTAATGTAAGAACCTCGATGCTAAGGTACACTTTTTTGATCTTGTTATTTGACTTCAAAGTAAGCGCGGACAAACACACCACTCACATGGGGGCATGGTTATCATGTGTGTTGCCTCCCAGGCTTTCCAACAAATAGCATCTGATGGATCTCTCAGGCTGTTTCTTTATCATCTGACTTGAAAACTCTGTAGTTTCTGTTCGGCCCAAAGCTGAGAATACCCTGCCTGTGAGCAAGGCAAAACAACTTGATTCACTTCCTCAATCCTCTCAGTGTGAAAGGTTTATGTGTCCTAGCGCTCCCACAGCTGTGCTTCGATGTTTCAGAATCACATTTTTAGAAAATAACCTGGAACGAGTTTTGAAACTGTTACTTAAGGAAATGTTTGTGTCTTCAATCCTAAACATAGGGAAAGATGACCATCGTTTACCCCTGTCATGCAGCTGGCTGTGTAGGTCCAGAACTGAATGTAGCCGTTCTTCTTTTAGAACACACCCCACACATTCATCAGAAACATGAGCCGTACTGAAGGATTTAGCCAAATCCAGGCGAAGGTGACAAGAAGGTCATATGCTTTTAATTTAAATGGGACCTTTGACATAAAATGTCTATGTGATATCATAGAGTACACATAAGGACTAAATTCCTGCTTTTGAAAGTCTGAATGCCAGGTTGTTGAAAACATAGTAACCAATCTAAGCTGTTAGATGTTAATGTACATTGTGTTTGAGGGTTTCTTACACAACATGTGGCCATCTGTGCATACTGGGACTCAACACAACCCTACTTCACCCCACTTATTTCTGTCTAGATAATCATGGCAACAACTTACTGTTGATGGTTTCAGTAAGGTTCAGACATTCTGCCTGGACAACACTGGTTTCACCACAAGAAGAACAATCAAAACCGAGAATTGGTAGGCGTTTTTTATCTTCAATTTCAGTGGAGCAGCTGTGAGCTAGTTTTGGTCTCTGTTGTGGTTGAGAGTGGCAGAAGGAAATGTGCCCTTCAAGGATGGCTGGTGGTGATTTTGGGTGGGTTGGGCTTAAAAAACATTATACATCCATCAATAGTTGACGTTGCATCAAAAGCAGCATCACATCTGAAATACCAAGTTACGACAGCACAATATACTTTGTTATACAGTATAACAACACTCTAGAGAAGTACCCACAAGAATGGCCTTATGGCAAAAAACTATGTATGTATCTGTCTTTCTCACATAGACACACACACACATACCATATGACAATATTTCTATGTACAAATTAGCACATGCCATATGCAATAACGATGGAATAATAGGCTACGTGATAGAACAGAATGTTCTATCACAGTGGTTCCCAAACCCCTCTTCGGGAACCCCCAGACAGGCCAAGTTTTTGTTTTAACCCTGAACTGGCACACCTGATCCAATTAGTCAAAGGTGTAATGTGTAGTTGACTAATTTCATCAGTTGTGTCGTTTCAGGGTGAAAATAAAAACATTTATTGCCTGGGGGTCCCCTCACTGTAGATAAGGTTTAAGGTACTGAACACAATGAAAAATGTCTCTGGCGTTGGGTGGTCCACTGCCTTCAGTGCACGTGCTGCTACAGCTTTGGTAAAAGGTGAATTTAAGCTTACAACCATAGGTGAAATGGTGACAATGTGGCATTGAAAGTGTTTAGTTGATTTCATTTGATTTCAGGGGGTTTGTGTTTCAACAAGGGAGATTTCGGCAGATTGTGCCCAGGTTACATTCCCTTGCTTTCCTTGTCTCAACTGAAAAATAGACTGGTTTGATTAGTTAGAAATGTGCACACCTCCATTTGAGAAGAACATGCAACATTTATTACAGAAGTTATCACCCTTTATTTACACTGTAAAAAATATCCTTGCAAAAACATTAAAAAGTACTAGTAATTTGCTGCCAGTACTTTTTCCATTATTTTACAGACATTTCCTTTAAGACAATAATAGAAAATACTTTGTAAACTCAGTAGATGTCTGTTACAAAGTAATATCCGATCTGTGTGTTAAAGGACATTGACTTTGGTCACAAATATTTTCTGTTATTGTCTTGAATGAATTGTCCGTAGAATAGTAGAAAAAGTACTGGCAGCATAATACCAGTACTTTTTACTGTTTTTTCACAGATATTGTTTTACAGTGTACTGTATACTACTACGACTATTGTTTGGTGAATATGCCCAAGTGAAGACAGGAAAAGAGGCAGATGCACAGGTCAATTTCAGCTCCTCACAAATCCTAACCCTGGGGGGAAATGCAAAGAAAATGCACACTAATACAACTTTACCCTAAAGTTGTATTTCTAGTCTTCTCCCTGATCTGTACTCATTTTAACACGGCAGGAGACAAGGCAGACAGAG
This sequence comes from Umbra pygmaea, assembly GCA_016801145.1. Classification (NCBI taxonomy): domain Eukaryota; kingdom Metazoa; phylum Chordata; class Actinopteri; order Esociformes; family Umbridae; genus Umbra; species Umbra pygmaea. Next base: position 10,133 of record JACXGM010009305.1, read on the forward strand.
GACAGGAAACAGACACTGAATACTGTAGTTCAGATCAATTGCATCAGCAGTGCATTTGCATAATTGATCTAATCAGCTTGTTCGGAGATAGGATCTTATTGTCATTGAGTAAATGGCACACCGTCCCGTACACATCCCCAGGACCTTTGACTGGCATTGTTGCTAATTTCTCCTCCAAGCAAAGTAATAAGAAACACACACACTGAACCCCACCCCAACACAGGTCAGATGGATCTGTGGTTAGGGAAATAGACTTCATGTTGGAAGGTTCCCAGTTCAAATCCTGATTGAGCCAAACGCCAGAGTGCGTGCGTTTGTGCTAGCAAGGCAGAGTACCTTAAGTTGTTCCAGGGGATGTCCCTGGACTTACTGATCGTCCCTCTGGATAAGAGCATCTGCTAAATTACTAAAATGTAAATGTAAACACACCCAGCATTGGTCTTGTTTACACCTGTCCCATACGTCAATATGGGAGTGATGTAATATAAAGTGATGTAATGTATAATATCTGTCAATGTACATATGAGATTATGGAAATAAATAATATAGAAATACTGCTACATTTATTCTTGCCTTATGTCTGTTAACAATTCATCTACAAATTTAAACAAGAATGAATCCTTATGCATGAGATATTGATCTTATATACAGTACTGTATATGTGATGATAAGTAGGGATATGAAATGTATGTCAATGACATATTTGGTCAAATCTTTTTTCAATGTATCCCATATGGACATTCAATACTGTATATGGCCATATATGAATGTATACTTCTATGTCAGATATCGGTATATATGGTGGAAACATCATCATATACATGTACATATATGTCAAAATAGACAACAATTGGCAGTTTTTATGTGTGACATATATTTCCTCATTTTGTAATTGAAATTATGTAATCAAAATACATGGTCATATATTTTCAAATATATGTTAAGATTTTTCATATGTATGGCCACATATGGCCATATATTAGATTGTTGTATTTAAATATGTAATTAACATATATGGTAATATATTTTAAAATATATGTTAAGATTTTCATATGTATGGCCATATATGGCCATATATTAGATTTCTGTATGGGGTTGCTTGTAAGTTTAGACCAGTGGTTCTCAAACCTCTTCTGGGGGACCAGCCATCTCACAGTTTAGTTGTAACCCTGAACTAGCTCACCTGATTCAAACACACATAAGGACTTGATGATTAGTTGACAAGTTGATTCAGGTGTGTTAGCTCTGGGATACATCTAATATATGGCATGGCTGTGGGCCTCCAGGAGAGGTTTGGGAACCACTGGTTTAGACTGATGAAAGAGTTGTAATCTGACTGTGATCAGATCTCATGAAGTATAAACTGGATGCATATTACAACTACAGTAGGTGTAAATATGACAGTGGAAAGATGGATGACTGTAAGACGAGTGGGGGGAGATGGATGCTTAGTGGTGAAAGGGTGTCATTTAAGCTAACCAATTTGTCCCACCTGAAGGAGAACAATGAAAAAAAAACAGGTTTTAAGTGTCTCCGTCTCTTTGTCATTCTCTGGAAACTGTGTGGTTACGTTACAGTAGGTGACCAGTGACATTTCACATCTTTTGTCTTTTACCTATTTAACCTTTACTTTTTCAAGATAGTCTTATTGAAATTGAGAAATGCAGTTTCCAATTGAGATTTGGACAAAACTTTGAACACCTCTTTTAAATAGAATGACTATCATGTTCAAATGCACAATGTCAGGTTGATTTTCCAAGTGGGTTATTGCCCTGGACATTAGATTGGGTTATTGCCCTGGACATTAGATTGGGTTATTGCCCTGGACATTAGATTGGGTTATTGCCCTGGGCATTAGATTAGGTTATTGCACTGTGCATTAGATAGTCTTATTGCACTGGGCATGCAATAAGTGGTTGATTAGGTTAGGTTATTGCACTGGGCATTAGATTAGGTTATTAGATAGTCTTATTGCACTGGGCATGAGATTGGGTTATTTGCCATGAGCATTAGTTTGGTTTATTGCCCTGCGCATTAGATTGGGTAATTGTCCTGGGCATTAGATTGGGTAATTGTCCTGGGCATTAGATTGGGTAATTGTCCTGGGCATTAGATTGGGTAATTGCCCTGGGCATTAGATTGGGTAATTGCCCTGGGCATTAGATTGGGTAATTGTCCTGGGCATTAGATTGGGTAATTGTCCTGGGCATTAGATTGGGTAATTGGCCTGGGCATTAGATTGGGTAATTGCCCTGGGCATTAGATTGGGTAATTGCCCTGGGCATTAGATTGGGTAATTGCCCTGGGCATTAGATTGGGTCTTGCCTGTGAAACCCCATTGGAAGCTCTGGCAGTGTTCGAGGTCTTTAGGTGTTGTCCAAAGTTTAGAGGCGGATTTTAGCAAACTAAACTAAAATTAAATTTACTACTGCAACCATATATGTAAAAAAAAAGGCAAGTGACACCTATTTTGCCAGGTTGTTGTTCTAATAAAAAAATGTGCTTAACTAACTTGCTTGGTAAACTGAAGATAAAAAATAAACAAACATACAATTAACAGAGTACTGACCAGGCATGGAAATTTGTGATTTTAGGGACAAGGACATTTGGCCTTAAGGAGGTATCCAATTGTCCAGGGCACTAAGGTCATCAAGGAATATCGCCAAATAAATTACTTTGCAAAGTGAAAACACTGCATTTATTGACACCTTGCTATCTCCTCGAACACGTTACAGGTCTAAACCTATGAGATGCTGTATGGAGATCTAACCCTATGAACATATGATGAATTAGACAGGAGCACTGTATATAGTTTGCGAGAAAATAACATTTAAGTCCTTTCATTTCTATTTTAGAGTAAAATCATATTCACATTACATGCTTCATTTAATGAGACTTGACTTGGTAAAGTATACATTTTAGTTTCAACTTACAAAAAAATTGTAAGCTAAACTCTGTTATTTACACACATTGTCTCACTGACAGAGGTATACACAAAGCCAGAGCTTAGCTATAACATTTCAAGAAAATGTGACTGCATGTTTCCTGTGTGGGAATTAGCCAATCACTTGGTAATGACTTGTGCCTGTGTGGGTCGGGTTGTGTTGCTATCACGCCGTGTATGGTTTCATGTTTGGGCTCTTTAAAATAAATATTTTGTATATTTAGCATCCAGCTAACGTAGCAAACTGTTGGCAAACCAAACCAGCTAGCATATAACGTTAGCTAATTGAACTCCTGTACTACTATGATGTAAATTGACAACGACTGTTACTGTTGTTGAAGCATTTTATATCTGACTTACAAGCATTTTATATCTGACTTACAAGCATCTAAAATATATTTATTTTATTACTGTATGTCAATTTACTATTTGCTTACCTTCATTTTTATTCACTTTTGCATGACTCAACTGATGCTATTGTAACTTTGAAAACTTATTTTCAACTGTGTGTGCATGTGCGCTTACTGTATGTGTGATGGATGCAATGATTGGCCAATAAAAATGTAGAAGTCCGAGTGCCTGCGGGGTCTGTTGTCCTGTGACTAGTGCCTTGCCCTGAAGCAGCAAAACTGCAAGTCAGAAAGATAATATTTTTTCTGTTCAGCCAATTTGGTGATTATGATTTTTAGTGGGGCATTAAGGTCAGAGAAAAGAGCATTAGCGGCCATGTCCACTGTGGAATTCCGTCCCTGGTACTCACATTGTGAACTAGTTTTAGTGTCATCCATACATGCCCAAACCATGGTATTGGAGGGCCAGTAGGAGGCATCTGCCGAGTGTAGGGTGTTGTCTTTCGGATGGAACTTTAAACAGGTGTTAAACAGGTGTCACTATTCGTAAGAGTAGGGGTGTTAACTAACTAAAGGAGATCATCCTGCACAAAACATAGTTTTTATGAAGAGGGAAATGGCTGTTTTTTAATGTATAGGAAAATAGTGTAAAATATGTACAACATTTTAATATTGACCTGTTTGTATGTCCCCCAAACATTGGCACACTGGTTCAGGAGTCCTGGAGGCATGCCAATATGGATTTTACAGCCTCATTCTTCATGGTTTACCTGTATTTACCCATACTAAACTAAAAAATAAACATACATTTTTGTATGTTTTTGGGATATAATGTGATATAATACATGAAAATCAATGTCTCCGAATGTTGGATGTGTATTGATGTTGTAGCCAAGAGTCTTCTGAATCCAAAACTATAAGGCACTTCACTGTAGGCCAAAGTATGACCCTTTCAGAGGCCAAAAGGTTAACCTTGTTCCAGTTGGACTTCAACCCCGCCTCAGACTATTTAATTTAAATCAATAGTATTTTCTCTCAATTTTCTTTAGACTATTCCCTATACTCATAAAAGTTATAGCCTACTGTACATGGTGACTAGAATGAACACTGTCATTATGCATAGTGACAATCTGGTTCTTTCTGACAGGAATGAAGTGAAGACAGCTTTCTACTACTGTTTGTGCATTTTTGATATGTTAGTGCAGGTAGACTATTTACATTACTTATTTACAAATTAATAAGTAATTTACAATAATTGCTCTTTCATTAGTCCGTAAGCCAACTATCAGGTAACATTATTTGCTTGTTAATTAATAGTTAACTATAGTTAACTACATTAGGTAAAGAAATTCCACTGGCATGAGAGTGTAGGATACTTGAGACAGAAATTACATTATTGACATCTCAAACAAAACAATCATAATATCACGGTATGCATAGATGATTGCTTCTAAAGCGTTCGTGTTTGTGAAACCATAACATTAGTGATGATCATAATGCTATTTTATATCCCTTCATTTCTAAACTTAGAGCTACTGAACTGTAGGTATGGATAGCTCTGCGAATTTCAGTCAGTTGAGAAACAAGGAGTTTACCAGTTAAAACAGACACAAAGTTTGAATGGATTGATAACTCATTAAGCCTTGAGTTGATGTCAATTTGAGTTTAATAACAATAATTGATCTAAACAGGCAATAATGAGAGGCGGAATCTGCAGGATGACGGGGCTGAGGGAGCTGGTCTGATATAGGTTATTGATAAACTGGAAAGAAACTTGAAGATGTTTAAGATTTCAGTTAAAATTGGGCTGGTTTTGATGAAATAGGCGTAACATGCTCATGTACTGAGTGATTAAGCAAGACTGAAGTATGCTTCAGTGTATAATTTAATGTTAATTTTATCAAATGCTTGGACTTATTGAAGGGTCATGCAAAAGGAGAAGCTGGGGAGAATGAACATTTAAAAAACTCCTGGGGGTGCATGCCCCTAGACCCCCCTAGTAGAGGCTCAGCCCCCCTATCCATTGATGTCCCTGTAACTAACTAACTAACTAACTAACTGACTATCTAACTAACTAACACAACCTCAACTATGTTTCAAAGATGAGGTGGTATATTTTGGATCATAAGCAGTTCCTTTGTTACTCCACATTGTCTTCTAACCTCTGGTACATATTACAAATTGCTTTGTGTTCTGCCTAAAGATGTCATCTGTGAGTGTGGAAGTTGATACAGCAATCTTTGGAGTAGTTCAACGTTTTATTTGAATACCATTAATGGGCACGATGTGTAGTTTTCCCAGTAAAACTAATTCTTCATGTTACCCAAACTTTGTCAATAAGCAAGAAGAATCATAAAAATGATATCCATGTTTTCATCTGAATCTGGATAATAAGGGAAACAACTTTTTTAAAATCCTATTAAAGGAGGATTTTGGTCTCAAATTATTCCTCATGTTGTAAAGCACCAGCAACAGACTCCAAATGCAAACGCAAATCACAAAGCACTTCAGTTTAAAACATCAATGCAAGATATTTTTGGGAATGTGTGTTTCATCTCGCTAGTGAAACATTGATATTGCCAGGGCCGTTTCTGGCGCCCTAGGAGAAATCTCTATATGTTGCAAAAGTAAATGAGCAGGTTTTTCTTGTGTTTCTGTCCGATTATTAAGAATAGCTCAGGCTACATTGACACAACCGATTATTGACTTACCTATGTTGATTAAACAATTTCATATTCAATTTCCTAGAGCAATAAACCCATAAACATGAAGTCTATCGACAGCCTATAAATATTTATTTTGTAACTTATTATAAATATTTACTTTGTAACTTATTAAAAGATCCAAATCAGAGACTAATGAATAGCTCTTTCACTGATGACATTTTCTTCCAAGGGTTCACCAATAAGACCTATTCCTAAATATTGTTACCGTAGTTCACGAGATACTGTACCTATCCTGTTTGATGTTATTCTTTAATTAAAAGAGAAGAGCTTTGGCAATTAAGTTCTTAAAGAAGATGCAAAAATTACAGACATTCTGTAGGCTTAACAACTGATAATTGGCATTGACAGTATCATTAAATTAGGGCACAACCATTATGACCGTGTCCAGACCTGCAGGCTATAGTAAGAAACTGACTGAAGAGGTAAATTCACATTTACACAGCTCTATCAGCATGTCTTAGCTAATAGAAAGCCAAGGCAGTTCCAATAGCAAATATGAATCCATTCCTTAAAATATATACTATATATCGCCCAATAGGACTGTATCTCTATTAAAAATATGTTTGTTCTTATTTAAACTACTGTATAGAACAACCTACAGCTACAAATTGCTTATACTGTAAATTATCAGGTTGAAGGTTTATGTGTCTATTTAACCCAAGATTGTCAGATTATGCCTCAACGCAGAGTCAATTATGGTTGAATAATAAGTGTTTTTGATGGTTAAATTATTTTATAATGGTCTTCATCTATAACTGTCATGTTTTTTCAATTATCGACACAGCCCTACCTCCAATTTCATTGTCCATCTTCATTTTAATTTAGCTTAAACTCATTCAATCACCTGCAATTTTTGCCCTTCTGCCATTCGTTTCAAGTGGTAGACCACATCACTGGAAAGATTTTTCACCCAACTATGTACGTGCCTTAGGCAGTTGACAAAATAGTCAGGCAATCATAGGGGTTAATTCCAATATACCTTCTAGATAATGCAGTTAAACAAGCAAAACAGGAGCTGTCTCATGATGGTCCTAAAAATTAGGTGTGTACATGTGCAATTGTGTTGAAGTTGTTGAAATACAAATGTTTGTGCCGCATATGACAGCTTCCCACAAGCCTCTTATCTACTTGACCTTTGAACTTCATTGAACAGTACAGTACATCCAATCCTAGACTGACTGATAGGAAAAGTGTAATTATTCACCTGTAAACTCTACTGCAGTTCAGATACTATGCTGGGCACAGATGGCAAAGTCTCATGAATGACTAAACATTTGCAGTGTTGTAAAATGTTGTTCAATTTACACATATATATTTAAAATGCTTTTCCAGCTAGTTTGAAACTCTGAAAACATAATGCTCTGACGAAACAATATTTAAAATTCTGCAGTTTTTGAGATACTTTCAAAATGTATGGCTTGATGAAGTTGTATCTATAGAATAAGGTCTGTGTTGCTCACCTGGTAGGTGCATTGAACTTGCAACACTAAGGTTGTGAGTTACAGATGGGAGATATAGTTACTATTCCTAAGTTGTGCTGACTTATTGCATCTCAATGACAAAACGTAAAGTTCATTTTCATATTTGCAATTCCTCTATAGCCCTTTAAAGAGCTAAGTCAATAGATGTGTTGGGTACTTGAGACATTTGTTCTAATGCTTGACACTGACAATTTATCAATCATTGTAAATCATTTCACAGCACTGTAGTTAAAATGGGCTTCCTTCAGTCACCTACTCAAACAACTTGCTGAAATACTAAGACCCAGTGAAAAATTAAACCAAGAGGCAGTCAAATGCGATGCAAAGTTTTTAATGCAGTAATTACGATCTACAAGGTGAGCGGTTAACAGATTTAAAATCGGTAAAGGAAGCATTTATACATGCTCAAACAGATTACATACAGAAGACTCTGAACACAATACACAAATAAATAAATTTGCCTTTATAACAGTCCTTTCCCATCCCCCAGCGATGTACAATTTACAGAAATACTGGATGGATTTTTTCCCCTCAATGCCAACAATGAACGCCAATATAAGCAATCTTACAAAAAATGTTTAAAAAAAGAAACAATTTGCAATGAATTAGTGATGTAAATTTAAACTCCATCTCCCACAAGCCAATTCAGGATTGCCCTATCGTACAGACCTGCTGTAATAAAGGAGATTATGTGCTTAACTTTGGTTTGAACCTCAAGGTAAGGTTCGCTAGTATTAGCCTGGTCCTAAACTATTTTGTGCTCTATGGCCAATGCAAGATTGCATTGCCTTCACATCATAAAATGATCCAGCACCAGGCTATCACTGCTGCTTACGAATTATTATAAAACATAATATACTTTAGACGCTTTACAAATAAAAGCATGGAGATTATAAAATATTTAAAATATTGACTAATATTGGGGGATCAGACACTAATCAGCTGGGGGAACAGTTCATTGGCAAAGACATCCTCCCAGGAGCCCTCTGAACAGAGGGGGGAGGACATGTCGCTGAAGGGGGAGGGGGACCGCTCGTATCCGGAGTCACTGTAGGCGTCTGTCAGGTAGGCACCTGTCTTCTCCAGGCTTCCCAGGGACAGGTCAGAGGTCGGCGAGGCAGCGGACAGGAAGTCATCCAGCACCCCGTGACTCTCCGGGATGATGACCGCTTCCTCCGGCTCGTCCTTGATGCACACATCGCTCTCCATCTCGCCGACCTCCTCCTCGGCCACGGAGAAGACCGTCGCCTCGTCTGCCTTTACCTCGCTCGCGCTCTCCTCGTAAATCACTTCCTGCTGTCCGGGGACGCACGCCACCTCGTCCACGGGCTTGGTGTAGATGTGGTCAAAGTGGATCAGTTCATTAAGGGCCTCCAGCTTAACTGGTGTGGGCCCCAGAGGTGCAGGTAGGGGGGCAAGTACTCCTCCCCCCCCTCCGACCAGCAGCACCGCCTGCTCCTGGGCCTCCTGCTCACCACACTCCCGGAGGAAGAGCTCTGGGTCAAGGATGTCCAGAATGCCCAGCAAGAGATCAGACTGTAAGAGAGAGTGAGTGTTACCAATGAACAGACACTGGAAATATACACCAATGAACTACATGCAAAGCATCCTAATCGATTATAGTAACACAATAACTGCCATTTATTACTATTACAACACTGGACAACTTGCAAAGGCTTCTAACAAAATAAAATAAGACCATATCCAGATGACATATTAAAATGGAAATGCAATGTTTATAGCTCAGTGTAGCAGACAGACATTTCTTCTGTAGTAATCGGTGTCTCACCTCAGAGTCTGTAGTGTCAGGACTATCTGTATCCATTGGGAAATCTTCAGATTTGAGAATTGCTGGGCCTGCACCTGCTGCGGAGGCACACGTAGCCTGAGTACTGCAGACTCAGAAGACCCGATCCCCAAAACTGCATCAATCCCGTTGGACTCCACCTGAACCTAGAGGGGAGAGAAGGCTGTTATTGTATCCCCCATAGGTTCTGAAAACCAGTTAGCATAGATTAAGTATCCAATTTCTGGATTATCAAAAACTCCCACCAATCCTCTTACCTTCTCTTCTTTTGCCTGGAGGGTGTCCAAACCCAACCTCTGTCTGAGTTCCTCATTTTCGTTCACCAGACCACACGTCTTCTGCCTTAGCAGCCTGTTTTCTACGTGAAGTTTCTGGTTCTAGAAATTGGAAGATGAGAAACATTCAGCATTTGCATTCAAACAGCTTAATTTAATTACTGCAGTAAATAGCAATTGTAATATCATGGCAATTTACATAAAGTAATTAATTTTTAAACTTACCTCCAGCTCTAAAGCAAGAACTTGCTCTTCCAACTCTCCCATTTTGGCCTTTTTTCGGTCTCTGGCCGTCTGAGCTGCTACTCTGTTCTTGAGTTTCCTGAGAAAATGAGGAAACAAGAATGAAAAAGATGCATATTTTAAAATAACTAAGAACGCAAAATGACTGAGAGGAACCATAGATCGTAGAGGAACTTGGTATTTCTTAGTTTCGTAATCATCCGTCGCCATGTTCCTGCCACGCAGGCAGAACAGGATCCGATCCAAATATGTACAACTGGGTGGGACCAGCGGCTGACTGTACTCACAGTCCGTTCATGAATCCGGTTGAACATGACAGACCGATTTGCCGGCTTTATAAAGACACAAATTCAGGCGTAACTTCTATTTTTAAATGTGCCCGTTTCAAATTGTTAATAGTTAATTTAAGTATAATGACATTCGTGGTAATTTGTCAATTTATGTAGCGTACGGAGTAGTGGCTGGGATATCAATCAATTCACAAAGCTCTCTGTAGGATGTAAAATAATTGATTTGATCACATGTGACTCCTAGATAATTATTAACCTAAATAAGCTGCAATAATGATGTAATAGATACAGCAATTGTACATTCATGAAACTAACCTGCGTAGCTGCTTTTCTTCGGGACTCAAATGAGTGAGTCTCTGTCTTTTACGCAGGGGTGGCCCCGTGGTCGAATTTGAGTCAGAATCCGATGAATTTGCTTGGTTTGTGGACGATGGCAAAACAACCGAAATTGACCGGCTATATCCCTGTGTTGAGCTGGATGACCCATTCTGTTTCCCAGATATCAAGAGGACCTTATGTCCCCCTGTCCCCGCTGTCACCACGACCATTGTAGTTATCCTTATTGATTTATGTCCTTTATAAATATTGTGGTACTGTCAATTACTTTCAATGAACCTACGGTTTATTTAGATCTTTCTATCCTCGTCAATTCGCAAATATAAAAAACGGGGTTCCGCTTCCAATCTATTTCTACAGTCGTGGTGAAATCTGGTAGGCTATAATAGGTGGTGACGCGTTCACAATACGTTTTTTGATTGGCTAAAGGGCTGACGTAATTTGCATTTAAAGTTTCATCCGGAGTGTGCAGTAATCCCCCCTCCTGTTGGTATAATTTCCCGTAAACCTACGCTTGACACCAATACAAACCTGTCTAGTTCCAACTTTCTATCAATAATACATAGGAAAAATATTTGGTTCCCCTGCTCTAATAAAACGCCATTCAGATAAAGTGACACTCCAGATTTGCAACAAGCTCACGAGTTAGATTAGACTTTTTTAAACTAATTATTTTTTTCAATGAAAATGGTAGACTAGAAGTTTAGCAATAACAATTGTGGAATAAGAATAACCGTTGAGGAATATGAGTCTATGTAACACAGTTGTATAGGAATAGTATTGCAGGTCGCAATAGTTGGTATACATGTTACCAAATCTCCCTGTTCCCCGTTTAGTCATACAGCTTGTAAATGCATTTTGAATTTAAATGCCATCCATTCATAGATAACATTCAGTTCAAATAATAGAAAATAGGTTTTGTAGCCTGTGATGCATGGGAGATTTGACATGCTGCTCGTTCTGTACATTCCTGTTCGGTTTAATCATAGTATGTTGCAATATGTCAATCATCCATTTCACCAATGCACCATTCAGAGTCCAATAACATTTGGTTACATTTCTTTGGGGAATTAGGTGTTTATTGGAATTCTGTCAACTTGATAACCCAAACTTCACCAAAGTCATACACATGCACATGCTGTTGTGTTGGAATTTCATCATCAAATTGAAACAAAATGGTGCGCCTCTGCTTTCTGACGTTGTAAATGTACTTCTGCAAAGTGTTCTATTGAATTTGTGGGTCTTTCTTGAGAAATTGTACACTTTTCACATTTCAGGTCTGTTGTTATGTTGTACATTCTATTTAATCTTTTGGGTTGTACGCTTGACAGTATGCGTTTTAGTTTATCCCATTTTTATTATTATGAAACCTATAGGAAGTCCATAGCAAAATGTACCCAGTATTTATAAAGAAAATGCTGTAACATTTAAATGCAATAACCACACATATTGTCACACTGTACATTTTCTTGAATTTGGCATGGGTTGGAAAAAACATTTAGCTCTTTAATTCACATGTTATTGCAATTCCACAAGGTCTCACATTGTGTTTTAGTTTGTGTGACCAGTTAGTAGCCTCACATTTTCAAAACACCAGTAGAACCTGTACTGTTGAGTACAGGTCCCACAACACTAGTGAACACGTTTAGAAGACATCTATCTACACTTTGCATTTTCCTAACTACTTGCAATATTTGACCTCAAACAATTGGGGGTATCCATCCAAACAATGTGTACATACTGAGAGTTTTACCACAGATCTACATTCTAACGTAGTTTGCCACCTCCTCAGTGGTGCTTTCAGCAGTAGTGACTAGAGCAAACAAAGTCTATTTGCATTAATTTACCACCCACAGGAGTATCAACATTTGAAAAAGTGACCATCAAACGTAGACCAGACTTTTCTTTAGAGTTTTCAAGTTTACATATCACATGACAAGGAAACAACAAATGCAATGCCTCCGGCCTTTATTTCTCAAGAAGAATTAAACATTATTAACTACCTTACAGTATTTCATTTCAAGTTATGGTATCGCTCATTGAATGCTAGAATAGGCAACAGTATTTTGTAACACTCAATCAGATGTTTCTGTATATATTAACAACTGTGTTATTACTATGAAGCTACTGCTATCTACAGTGTAAACATTCAAGAGTGCGTTCTTCTGTGGAAGGGCACAGGACAACATTTTGAATATTTATATTCTGAGCTGGAATGGGGTACAGGGCTGAAGGCTCTCTTCTCTTAATGTAGCTTTACGCAGAGTGATGTACAAGTATACAGTTAACCCTTGGGTAGGACACTAGAGCCTGAGCACATTGTGGTGAGTAGATAGTAAAGATAAGCGGTCACAGGCACCGGTTAATCTAGGCTTATCAATAAAATAATTCCTATAAGATCCTAGACATTCTGCTGCTTAAACCCACCATCACTAACAGGTTGGTTTTGGAAAGTCAATAAGATTTAAGCAAATGTTCAGAGAGGGAATATCTAGAGGAAGGAAGTTCAAGCAAACATACATTTGAAGTTTAGTAAAACAAATTTACAAATGTTAATTGAATTAGGCAACCATTTTGTGTAAACAGATACACCATATAGCTAGAGTAACCAGTCTTAATTACATGCAGGACTTAGTTAATATACAATACAAAGAGGCACTGAGAAGTACTTGACAGTGTTGAAAGAAAAACTGGTGAACCTCTCTTTAGATCCCAAACTATACCAGGGTTTGCATATAATAATTACATAGAACAGAGACCCTAAACCTCCCCTGGCTGGAACACAGACAGACACTATGTCTGACGCTCAATTATAGACCAGTGTTCATACATATAGGCTCAGCTATCCACCATAATTAACCTGCACACATTGAGAGGGGGAGAGAGAGCAGAAGACGCACATCATATTTCAGTTTGATTCAAGAACACGTATTTTAGATACTGATGCGATGCACTGTAGGGAGGGCCTCATGGCTCAGCAAAGCAGCTGCAAATTGGGCGTTCAATAGAGAATGATAAAAACTAGCATGATTTGGTGTGTATCAGGTGAGATTTCTATAATACTGCGATGGAAGCTCGGCTTCCCCTAAAATGTCCCAAAAATTTTTGATTAAATATGTACTATTGTGTTAACATTTTATTGACTAAAAATGCATTAGAACACATTCATCTCAAAGACGAATTCGTTCAGAATCAGCTACATATAGCAGGTCGACTGACTCGGTTTCCTTCTCATTCAACCCAGTAGCGTCACAGTGCATTTCCCTGTTGAAGGTTGGCGTCCATAAACTTTAATAGGACTGCTTTGAACAGTTATTTTCAGTGAATTAAAACTAGACGGTCATTGGATAAATGCTGCGATTATGTCTTGCCCACTGATGCTCAGAGTGCGAAATCAAAAGATTGCATCTCCTTTAGATTGACAGTGATTTTTTACAATAAAAAGTCGCCAAGGCTATTCGAGCTCAGTCCCATCGCGGTGTAGTCAAAAGACAAAGTGCTGCAACCTATTTTCTGGTATTTGCTTGCCAATTTTCATCATAAATTTAATACAATTTTAAAGCACATTTCTTGTTTCAGTTTAACCTATTTCCCACATTTCCTCCTTCAAGTTTAATATAGACTGAGATATGGACTCCATGTGTAATATATTTTGGTTCTGAATTGTACGTATTGTGGAACGTTAGCGCCATCCCTTGTTCACCTGGAGCTATTTTCAGGTGTCCTTATTGGGATTTGGACTGGTTTGATCTAATCACCAAATTGCATTCAGCCTGTGTTATTTAGTGGCTATATATGCTCCAGGGGAACAAGGGATGGCGCGGTTCATTAATGAGTATGACGTTAACATTTGTTATTATTATTGTAATTTGGTTTCCTACAGTCCAGGCATATGTATTGAGCGATGTAAGTAGACAGTGGTATGTGGTGGTTTGAGGTAATTGTATATGCTCTTGATGTGTAGCCTAAGCGTCTAAGCCATTATAGAGCTTAGACGTATATCTATATTCGTTGTGCACTCCTGTTAACCCAGTGGAGATAACAATTGCGTATGCTTTGTAACTGTCATTGGTTAAGCATCTACTGTTGTGCACTCACTACTCTATTCTGCCTGCTATTTACTTTTCAGTTGTACACCCTGGACATTTACATTAAACCATACAACCCATCTGCCTGCCAGGTTTTCCTCCTTTCTGACATGACAAACCGTGACAATATTGTTTTGTTATGCTAATATTGTCGACCAGATTTTTTCGAAGCCATTTGAAAGTCTTCCTTACAAGGAGATACTTAAAATATTAGCTGGCTTATTGGAAGTGCTATGACAAAGAAAATGTACTGCTGGCCATGCCCTTTTGATGAAACCATCTCACGGATGTGTTGATTGGTCAAAGGTGGGATTTGGAGATCTGTCTAAATTTGACAGGGCATACAAAAGGCATGAAAAGAGCAATGCATATGTGAGTGCATGTGCAAGATTAAGTTGCATGGGCAGAGTCAGCGTTAAGCATGCAATCAATGAAGGTGCTTGTATTCAAGTGGCTAAACATAATAAAACAGTGAAACAAAACAGAGCCATCATAAACCGCCTTGTTGATATGGCATCTTTGCTTGGCCAGGAGGAGCTGTCATTTAGGGGACATGATGAGAGTACTGACACATCCAACAAGGGGAATTACAGGGAGTTCACAGAAACATTAGCTAAATATGACGCTGTCCTGTCCACACAATTCAAGTCCTCAAAGGTATGTCCCATACTATTCAAAATGAGTTGATCTTTGCTCTTGCAGCCATTGTTCCTAATCAGATCAAAGATGAAATTCAGGATGCTCCCTTTTTAGTAAAACTAACTAAAAAATTTTAAGCTACTTAAGCAAAAATGCTTTATTGACTTACAATACAAAATTGATTTAGTTTTACTTAACGATTTTGATGTAATCAGTTTCAACAAGTATATTGAGTTTTACAGTGCTTATTCCGAAATGGATTAAATTCATTATTTCCCTCAAAATGCTACAAACTTAATGCCACTTAATGACAATGTGAAAGAAGTGTGTTTTAAATCTTAGCAAATTCATTAAAAATACAAAACAAAAAAGACATCCCTCTTAATTCTTAAACTCTAAATAATTATACTGTAGTTTATCTGACTATGGGTTCTCTGACTTTCCCTCCTGCACGAGGCACCACCATCTGCAAATAGACTGCCTGCCTGGCTTCCCCGAGGTGGTGAAGGTGTACTCCCTATACAACCCACGGCTATGTGTAGCCACACACAACTCCAACAGGATAATCAAGTTCGCTGACGACACTAGTTGTAGGCCTGATCACCAATGATGACAAGTCGGCCTATAGAGAAGAGGATAATTCACCAGTGGTGTGGTGCAAGGTTAACAACCTTTCCCTCAACAAAACAAAATAACTGACTGAGAACTACAGACTGAGGAAGCCTGAAAACTCTCCGGTCCTCATCAATGCTGACATTGTTGAGAAGGTCGCTGACTTCCAGTTTCATGGAGTCCATATCTTTGAGAGGCTGGATTGGTCACTGCACACATTCATTGTGAAGAAGGCACTGAAGCATCTGTACACAACAGAAATTTGATCTGTCCAAGAAAGCTCTCACGGTTTTCTACAGGGGCAACATGGAAAGTACACGGACAGGATGCAACACTGTCTGGTATGGGAACTCATAGATGGCTGACCGTATGGCTCTGTGGAGGGTTTACACGGATCAGTCGTCCTGGTACCTTTGCAGAAAAACAGGCCCAAAGCATGATGTTTCCATCCCCATGCTTCACAGTTTGTATGGTTTTCTTTGGATGCAACTTAGCATTTTTTCTCCTCCAAACACGATGAGTTGAGTTTTTACCAAAACTTTATATTTTGGTTTCATCTGTCCATATGACATTCTCCCAATCCTCTTCTGGATAATCTCAATGCTCTCTAGCAAACCTCAGACGGGCCTGGACATGTACTGGCTTAAGCAGGGGGACACGTCTGGCACTGCAGGATTTGAGTCCCTGCATAGTAGTGTGTTACTGATGGTAGTCTTTGTTACTTTGGTCCCAGCTCTCTGCAGGTCATTCACTAGGTCCCCCCATGTGGTTCTGGGATTTTTGCTCACCGTTCTTGTGATCATTTTGACCCCAAGAACGGTCATTTGGAGCTCCGGATCAAGGGAGATTATCTGTGGTCTTGAATGTCTTCCATTTTCTTATAAATGCTCACACAGTTGATTTCTTCAAACCAAGTTGCTTACCTATTGCAGATTCAGTCTTCCCAGCCTGGTGCAGGTCTACAATTTTGTTTCTGGTGTCCTTTGACAGCTATTTGGTCTTGGCCACAGTAGAGTTTGGAGTGTGACTGTTTGAAGTTGGGGACAGGGGTCTTTTATGCTGATAACAAGTTCAAACAGGTGCCATTTATACAGGTAACGAGCTGAGGACAGAGGAGCCTCTTAAAGAAGAAGTTACAGGTCTGTGAGAGCCAGACATCTTGGTTGTTTGTAGGTTACCAAATACTTATTTTCCACCATAATTTACCAATAAATTTATAAAAAATCCTACAATGTGATTTTCTGGATTTTTTTCTCATTTTGTCTCTCATAGTTGAAGTGTACCTATGAGGAAAATTACAGGCCTCTCTTATCCTTTTAAGTGGGAGAACTTGCACAATTGGTGGCTGACTAAATACTTTTTTGCCCCACTGTATAAGGACATACAAAGACACAGTAGGGAGAAACCAAAAACCTGTTACTACATTGTTACAGACACGTTGCTCTCTATGTAAGGTTGTTACAGACAACTTGTGTGCAAGACCGGGGGCCTGCAAATTCAATCACAAAAGTATTGTCAGTGAGCATAACCATCCTAGGCCCGGTTCCCCAAAACGTTCTTATCGCTAAGTAGTTCTTAACTTATTCCTTAACCTCTCTCTTAACCTAATGGCACGGTTCCCGAAACGTTCGTACGCTAAGTATATCTTCTGTAAGTCACACTTTCGTAAGGTTGGTCTGGACCATTCGTAGCTCTCTCTTAGCGTTGTTTGAGCTCAAACCGCTAGTCGCCGCCACTACAACAATGATTTTATGGACATTTTATAACTGTAATAAAATAT
>JACXGM010009306.1:0-17122 GCA_016801145.1 Umbra pygmaea
GTTTTCATGATCTGCCCTGGACTGCAGGTAAAGTTGGACGAATTAACCAAGAGGGGGTGGAGGAGGGCCCATAAATATACTAAAATTACATTTTAGAAAATGTGACTGGTAAACAATCTTATGGTATTAAAGAATGAAAAATATTATTTAAAAATATAACACCAGCCAAGAGGGCACTTTGAGTCTGAGGGGAAAGGGGCAGGGGCTCAAGCTCCCCCTGAGGTCTATCTGTGCACGTGCCTGGTATTAACACATTTCAGTACATGAACTGGTTGCTATGGACTCGTCACTAGGCTTCCTCAGTCATTGTAAATTTTAGCATATTGGTAAAGCTGCCGAAGATGAACATTATCCAAAACTCAATTTCTCAGACGATTTGGGTGGGTGATGGTGCAATTTTTTGTTGGGTCAGACCCATATGCTAGCGATGGGGGGCCAAGACTGAGACCTACATGGAAAAATATGCACCAAACAACCACTTTGAAATTTTGCTGTTTTCATGAATACAAAAGTTGGGTGACCCTCCGCCTAGACAATAAAAATGTTCTTCAACAAAGAATAAAAAGAGATGACCCTCCCCTATTTTCCTATGGTGGTCCATTCTATAAATACCGAACGGTCCCTAACAGGTATGTGAGATCTGGAATTCTTACTGGTTGGTAGGTGATCAAATACTTATGTCATGCAATAAAATGCAAATTAAATATTTAAAAATCATACAATGTGATATTCTGGACCTCTACATGCTTTGTAAGTAGGAAAACCTGCAAAATCGGCAGTGTATCAAATACTTGTTCTCCCCACTCTAGATACTAAACCTCTATCTGGATGAGAGAGGAAGTGACAGGCAAACACTCCACATTTGTGACCTATGCATGTAAACACACGCACACAGGACATTCAGATGAGAACAGTAAACTATCTAACTGTGCATTAGTCCAAGTGCTCTTATAGAACATATCCAGCCATATGCTTACATGTTAAACAAAGCAGGTCAGGTAGCAGCCCTTTATGTAAATAGACAAAACACTCAACCAACTATTTGTCCCCACAGCTGGTGTTGCCAACCATACTTATTTTCTGGCTGCCTTCGGTGTTGCCTGGAATGTGTGCTGTGATTGGTCAGAAAGCTTCACACCGCTCTTTATCTTTTATAAAGAAGTGAACGCTCATTACAAAAGCAATAGCCGCTATTGTTTTGGTAATAATCGCCCATCACCCCTGTCTTTTTCTGATTAGATGTGTGAGAGCACAATTTGTGTGGCTGGACACAACAGCTGATTCAACTTGTCTACGTGACCTAAGTGTGCTGCTGTCTTGACAGGGAACGAGGCGGTGATTTAGTTAACTGCGCCACTCAGGCCAAATATATATATATTTGTAAATGTCAGATGGATCCTTCCAGACCCAAGGTCTCAAAAAGCATTTTTTCTGAGAAGATAAATGACAACCTTAATGATAAGCAGATAGGTACACTACATGCAGACCGTACATTATCTGACTTGTGAGTCATTAAGCAACCCTTAATAAACAGGGCTGATGGTGGCGAGCTTTTGGGCCATCGGACTGAAAAACAACGCTATTGACATCTGGGTGTGCACATCCTTGCTCAGTCATGCAATCAGTCAGACTAGGGGGAGCAGTGGGAGCAAGAGAGGCCAAAAGTGACATAGACAGAGAGAAGGTAGATTTACTGGGATTTCAGGGGGACGGGAGAAGAACAGTGCGATAATCTCTGCATGGCTGGCCGTTTCCAGTCAATGCGGGCAGTGTAATCTCTTCTCGACAGGCTGGGATCAAGTGAGATTAAATTGTTGTCATACACACACCGTCTTTAAACAGGAGTGTTGTTAGTGAATGGGTAGCACACTGGAGGAGGGCGTCGCTGATGCTTTATGAGGCTTTTCTTCACTACCTGCACTTTTACTAAGCATGCGTCAGCAAATACTATTCAGATTTCCTCACAAACAAACAATAGGATTCAATCTGAATGATTTTCCTTTCCTAAGGAAAGAGCAATGTATCTGCCTCAAGGGACATGATTTAATGGTGGCGTGTCATAACCGACGTGACAAAAGATGCTCTCACTTTCCTTTGCTGACGTCATAAATATTGGCCACTGGTTTTTTTCTTCGTACTCATTGAGATTATTTTTTCTCCCCAATTTTTTTACTAACAAGGATAACAATGCATCATGGACACTTAAAATGCACAATTATTCTGTATACAACCCCCCCTCGACCGAACAGAACAACTCCCACACCAAACACCCCACCCCACGAAAAAACCCAATCAGTCCCACACCCACGCAGCAGCTCATTCTGTGGTCCTCACTATTATACCAATGGGATCCAGGAGAGTTGCTTGCATTTCTATCCTGATTGACATTTCCAGAATGCGATATTAAATCGACTAGCGGGAACTGTGTCAGCTACATTATTAAATAACGTTCATCATGAATTATTACTGTTGTTGGATGGTCTCATTTTAAATCCCATGCACTGCACCCGGTCACATTGTTGTCTCTTCCTCTCTCTCTCTGAGACGGTGTAGCAATGAAACACAAACATATTTATAACATTAGGTTGTGTAGACACCAGTGTATTCACCAGTGGTGGCCAGTGAATCTTAATGTCTGGACTGGAGTAAATGGAAGATAGCTAAACATAAAACCCAGTGTGAGATACCATTCTATTTACTGAAATCCAGACATTAATATGAGCCCTTCATCCTCAAATAAGCTTCACGAGCATCCACTGATAAACACATTACATACTGTAGCATTCCACTACTAGCTTTTCCAAATATTTCGGGGCAGCTTAACCACTTACAGTAACACATCAATTCAATTGGCCAAACAAATGCTGTCATCATTTTTATCTGGCATTAATGTCTTTGCTGTCTTGCCTACTGATTAGGAGAGTGTGATTTAATGTAGTTAATATCCATTAACACTCCATTATGTTGTGTTTTCTACTCTTAATCTTGAGCAGAAGCTATTGTTGGCATTAGTCTCCTTTGTGACCAGGCAGAACTAGACATTCAGGACACGTCACAATGTCACACAATTTACTTGGCATTTTTCATTCACTCTCTTCCAGACAGGTTCATTTTGTTCAGTTATAATCAATTCAGTGAAGACAATACGCTTGTAGATCTGTGTGTGTGAGAGTTTTAGTGTGTATATATCACATACCCTTGAGCAGCTTAAATCTCTGTAAGCCAAGGTTACTCCTTATTAAATAGATTTGCCTGGCGTTTTACCCTGCAGTCTGGACTGGAGATTTTCTTTATTTCTGTTGCTTAGCTTTGGTGAATGTCCTCGGTTTGTGCTTTAAACTCGACAGTGCTTGTCTTTGTGTGTGAAGGTCTGTGTGTTTGGGCGTTCAAGGTCCTGATGAGCTGTGGGTGTTCTGTTATGTGATATTTCTTTATGTGGCAGTCTAGTGAGTCTGTATGAACTGAACACCCAGTCCCTGATCTCTCAGTTTATGTTGACCATATTTCATCCTTTGTACTATTCAGCTTGCGTCAACCCTCAAGCCTGAGCTTTCAATCTGGTAGAGGAGAATCCCACACCATCGGATCCTTTCTTTCTACTATACACATGAATGATCCCTTCTGTAGTGAAACAAATTTGGGAATCTCTTTAACCCCGTGTGCCTCGTAACCACCCCAAAATCAAGCAACTACCATAACAAATGTACACTCAAATGAGAACAACCACAGCCTATATTTACAGCAGGGTAACCATGGAAACAGATGGGGGACAATTTTGGAACCTAATGAATGGGGTGGCACAAGCATGTGGTTGGTTTCCATTGAACACCAGAGCTCCGTGGGGATTGGAAACAGACAAGAGGAGGAAGATGGGTACCTGAGCTTGTCATTGTGGTTCCAAGGCATTACAGGTTGTAGGCCAGTGTTCCAGTTGTAGAGCTTGGGGCGAGTGTCAATTAAACAGGGTTTGTTATAAATAAGAAGGAGTAACTAAAGTCGCTCAAAGGCAGGCTGTCAAACATGCTCCAGTCTCTGGGGTAAAGACACCCTGCAGCTCTGCAACATGTTGTGCTACAACCACTCCATATGCCCTCCCTCCATCACTGTCTCTCTTTGTCTCTCGCACTTGTTCATTGCTCTCTCTCCCTTTCTGTCTGCCGCGTTTGCCCGGAGCAGTGAGCATGTGCTATTCATTTACGCTGTATTGAGGGGAAAGTGGTTCTACAGAGACGGTGGAGGTCCCAGAGGGAGAAGAGAACATCTGCTAACCAGCACACTCCTCCTCCTCTCCCCCCATGGAGCTGATGTGCCTAGTCTGAGAGGAGTCAGTGGCTCTTCTTCAAAACTCCATCCCTGGCATTTAAACCCAAAACTGCCCCCTACACCCCCCCACACACTTACAGCAGCAGATGGTCAGACTGACGACCACCCACACCATGATCATGTGATGACCCTGTTACCATGGGGATGGGGGGCAAGTCATCGGAGATGAGAGCAGCACCTTAACTAGACAAATATGTTTGTCACTTGTGTTATCATATACCTGTCTGCTGTCTAAATATATGCATGTTGAATATAAGTGCTGTATTGATTAGTATGGTCTGTCTAGGGGCTTCAGTATGAGCACATAACAAGAGTAATCCATCATTCTGCATTCTACTGATGAGCCTGATCGAAAAATTGCCTCCAGCATCAACAACATTTAGCGTTCAAACCCTCTGGTTCTCTCTCGCTATACCTAGGGTGTAACTCTTATTCAGACACACATTTTGTGTGTGTGTGTGTTTGTGAGGAGATGACTTTCAGTGGTACTGCTGATCCACCTCTGTTAAATAGCTATAGAAACTGGTAATAACTTTACTTCTTGCCAAAGCCGTTCCCTCCTAAAGTCAATCTGAATGACACCTAAAATTACAGCGTTGATTGATAGCGCAGGTCTATGATTATGTGTTTTTGTGAGGGTGTGTTGGATGCCCAGTGATGCCGTTTCTGTCATTTCGAAATAACAGCCAACGCGCGCAGCACAGTTTAAAAAAAATGGTTGAGTGGAGCATGAAAGGTTGTCTTAGGGCAAGAGATATTATGAAACTGTGATTTGTTTAGAAGTTTATTAACGATGTAGGTAGATGACTCCCCCTCACCAGATATTGTATCTGGGTATGTTGGCTGTGTTGTCTTTCACTCCAACAGTATTTGTATACGGAATTTTCACGAGACTATTTATAAAGTGGAATCTGCAAAGCAGGGTTAAAGTGGTAAAGTAGGCCACAATTTAACAAATGTTGTTGCTGCACTGTCTGGTATGTGTACACACAATAACAATATAATTAGTGTGGTTTAGATGAAGAAAATACATTTTGTCACAAATGAATGACAGTGGAAATGTTAACAGGCCTGTTAAAGTAACAGCATCAATAATATGTCGACTAGACCTCACTGATGCTGTCAGAGCACTAGCTCCTCCGAGACAAAGATCGGCGTGGCCAAAACAAAACCAGGACGCCAATTTCCTTTCCTTTTTTCCTTGAGTATTATTTTAGCAATACCACCCGGACTATCTTATCAGTGGGGGAGAGCAGGAATGCAGTGTGGGAGGGTGTGGAGAAAGAGGGACAAAGCCTAGGGAGGGTTCATCGTGGAATTGTGAGGTGTGTGTGTGGGAAGGGAGGGTTGGGAAGTGCCTATATAGGAAACAGGTTGACGGGGTTAGCTGCCGACGGGCCCTGGACTCATTACAGACCCTAAGGGTGTGGTCTGCTCGGCCTCTCAGTGATGTCATCTAGTACAGTTGGTAACCTCTTGAGTTTTTGCTGGTAGGTACAGTTTTCTGTTAATGTTAGATACTGTCGACAGGAAGAGGCAACAACCTTGGCTGTAGCTTTGCTATGACAAGTAGAGGCATGGATTCTGTGCCTGGTGCCCAAGCTTTTGCTCATATAAGCCTGTGATACTACATATCAACCAATCAACGTTAGCCTGTTTAAGTGACCAAATCATTCTACGTGAGTGATCCTTCACTTTTGTCTGTGATTATGGGCCCTAGGGATTGACACGTCAATCATTTTTATTTTTGCATACACTCATAAACTCTCTGTTTCTCAACATTACATTTTAATGACCTGGCAGGAACTAGCTCATGGTTTACTTTAGAAGAAGGTGTTTAAGAAACCTGTTGGTTAAATTAGGAAGACTAAGCTTCTGTACATCTATGTGGCATGAGTTTCTCCCTATACTTTCATTTGCTAACAAAGGCTTTTTTGTATGGAGCTAAAAGAGTCTCGATAATGTTAAATGCACACACTACATTCACATATGCACACGCAGGATTCATACATGCACACGCATGATTTATACATGCACACACATGATTCATAAATACACACACAGGATACACAAATGCGCACAAAATTCACAAATGCACACACAAAATTTAAAAAGCACAGAAGATTCACAAATGCGCACAAAATTCACAAATGCACACAAAATTCATAAATGCACAAACAATTCAGAAAGGCAAACAAAATTTAAAAATGCACACAAGATTCAGAAATGCAAAGGACACGATTCAGAAATGTATTTCTGCTGCACACACAAATATATCTTGATTTACAAACTGCTTGCGGTCTGTGAACGTCACTGCATTTGTGTGTGAATTTTGAGACTCCCCTGATGTGGCTCGACACACAGATGCGTTTTTTTTTAAACAGGGAATGATCTGCAACCAATCAGATATCTCCATTGTTTTAGCCAATCACAAGAACACACCCTACGTGGGGAATTGTTTACTTATAAGCCAATCACATGAACGCATTCACACAGCGCCGGGAGCCGGGAGTGTTTAGCTTAACATTACCGATGGAAGGACAACTGTTTTTCTGCCTCTGGAAAGCATTTTCTGCTCAAATTTCAGCAATGAAAGACATTAAATTAAAGTTGATTCACTAATGTAAAGACTGATAAAAATGTGTTGCTGCAATATAAAATTGCATAGTCATGTCTTTTAAATTATTTTGTGAACAATATGTTTGGAGTAGGGCAGCGGTAGTGTCGCTGTAGCCAGTCCTTAGTGGTTTATTGCTTCTACCTAATGGAAAGACAGCTGTGGGCTGTTGCTTAGGCCAGCACACAATAACTCAGATCTGTGTATTTCACAGTGATTTTCTAAATCAGTCCATAAGAGGTCGAGTTAACACACGAGTTGTGAACAAGGGTAACATTTTCCAGTAAGGAGGAATTCAATTTGCAGCTCACTCACAGGGATGTGCCCTTTAGTTACTGTAAGTAAAGGTAGGGAAAAGCATCAGTGATTTTTCTTTACCAGGCTGACCGGAGTTAGATATGTTTTCTTCATGACAACTCATTCTAGGATTACTGCGTCCCAAAATGCTGTTAACGTGGTTTGCTTTTTAAATTTAAGCACCTTGCACATCATACACATTAGCAACATGGGGGAAAATGTGCTTACATAGATACTAAGGCCTTTTAGGTTGCGAAGCAAGAATCCTAACTCAATATGTTGTCTGAAATGAGTACGATTGAAATGAGTATGATTGCATTGCTGCAACACCCCACTGAGCAAAATATTTTAAACGTCTTTTCAATGTCTATTCCACAAAAAACAAAGACATATTTTTAACGTGTGATGCTTAGTGGCATTGTTTCTCCTGCCACATCCTAATTAAATGCAGCCAAAACAAAGCATGTCTAGAAAGTCATTAAAGCGGTCATAATCACAGAAACTGTGTCATGTCAATTCAAGGCAGTGGTAAACATAGAGTCTTATGGGAACCGTAGACACAAGTGAATTGAAGTTGGAGTCTTTGAAAATGAAAAAATGTCAATTCTTGAAAGGGGGGAGAGGAGGAAACATTGCATTCACACTTTGATGGCATTGTCAGAACTCCACAGACTCAGCAGGTTAAATAGTGAATAGCAGCAACGACACAGCAGGCCATAACAGGTGGTGAATAAACCACACTGTTATATATGCTGTCATTTCTTTCGCTTGTGCTGTTATTAATGCAAAAGTTTTGTCTATTTTGTGTGAGTGTATCAATGGGAGGGAGTGTCAAGGATGTGAGCACAGTCATCGCCGAGAGTCGTAAAGAGAAGCAAGGTTGTGGAGCAGGTGACAAGCTTATTCATCATGTTGTTTAATCAGAGAGATGAGTCAAACGACAGAGAGATGGAGGGTAGTAGTGTAAGATGAGGAGAGGTGAGAAAAAGAGGAGTGAGACAGAGGATAAGACTCTGTCGCCAATCAAAACACAGTTCTCAAACGGCACCTGCAGACCGGGGAGTAAATAAAACCCTGTAGACTTCTGAATCACCACGAAGAGAAGTAGTGAAGTAATGAAGTGTTAACATGAGCAAGTGTCTTATATTACAATGTACACACCAGGCATGAACTTGGACCAACACAACATACTACATGGTCTTTTAGGTTTGGCCTTGATCTTCCTGAATGGTTAATGGTTAATGCTCTGTGTTTCATGGAAACGTGGCTGTGTGGAGCTATACTGAACTCTGCAATTCAATTGCCTGGTTTTACACTCTCGTCCAGACCCAGACAAAGATCTCTTGGGCAAAATGAAAGGAGGAGGAATATGTTTCTACATCAACAAAGGCTGGGGAAATGACGTATCAGTTATCCTACAGTACTGTTCTCCAGACCTGGAATATTTTTTATTAACTGCAAGCCCTGCTACAGCTCGCGGGAATGCGCATCATTTATTCTGGTCATTGTTTACATTCCACCGAGTGTCGACGTGCATGAAGCATAATGGCAGTTAACTGACCAGATAATCAAAGTAATGTTCTGGGCTACAAATTTTTCCCAATTTTTCTCCCTTCCCAATTCCCACTAACCCTGCCTTATTGCCATCTACGCAACTCCTTGGACAGATCTGTGGGATAGCGAGGGGCATGCACAGGGTTCATCCAACCACGCCGCCCATCCGCCGATTTCTTCCTACTGCTAATCCAACACAAAAGCCTTTAGTCAGATCATGCTAGGGATGATTACGTTCACCAGCTACCTGAACACAATGAGTTGCTGGAGAGTGATATGGCAGGATAGATAATCTTACTTATTAAATCCAAATCCCAGGCAGCGCTATGCCAATTTGTGCTGCCTAGTGCAAGATGTCTGGGGAAAGTCAGAGAACCCACAGTCAGTCACCCATCTAAGCCACGAACTCCCCAAATATAAACAATCTATTGAAATCCCGACCAGAGAGGAAAACACTCTGGATTACTGTTATACTACAATCAACAATGCCTATCACGTTGTGTCCCGTGCTGCTCTGGGTCTTTCAGATCACGTCATGGTCCACCTGATACCAACATACAGGCAAAAAAAGAAACTATCGAAGCCTGTTGTGCGGCGATCAAAGATGTGTAGCAGCGAAGCAACAGAGGCTCTGCGTGCATGTCTGGACTGCACTGATTGAAACATTTTCCGGTCTGCCACTAACAGTCCGGATGAATATACAGACATTGTAAAACCTTACATCTGTTTCTGTGAGGACGGCTGTGTACTGACACAGACCGGGGTGAGTTATAACAATGACAAACCCTGGTTCACGGCTAGGCTCGGACATCTGCGTTTGGCAAAAGAGTTCAGGAGCGGAGAAAGAGATGGCTGCAAAATTGCCAAATACAGCTTTGGGAAGGCAGCAAAGGAAACCAAGGGGTTTTAAGCAGAGAAAATACAAAACCAGTTTTCAGCCAATGACCCTGCTGCGGTTTGGAGCAGATCACCTACTAGCAATCCCCCCCGTCACTCCTTCAATGACCTGGGAATTGCCAATGACCAATGATTTGAAAGACAAGGGGGGTTCACGTTAAATAGTTTCCTGATCTGTGGGTTGAATCGTGGAAGTATAGTCGGTGAACATAATTATCCTGGGCATGATCTGACTAAAGGCATCTCTATTGTATTTGCATTGCAAAAGGAATCGGCGGCTGGGTGACATGTGGTTAGATGAACCATATGCGCGCCCTTCGCCATCCCACAGATCTGTCCAAGGAGCTGCAGAGCTGCCAACAAGGCAGGGTTAAAGGGAATTGGGAGGAAAATGGGGAAAAATCACAACAACAAAAAAAGATTTGAAAGACAAAGTGACAGTCCTAACAACATCCCTCCTGCCTTTGTATCCAGCCATCTACAGCAGTCTACTGACCGAGTCCTCCAGCCCCCGCATCGTTGAGGACACAACACAATCACCCATCTCAATAACACCCACCCCTGCCACTACAATGACCCTCTCTGTCTTGGAGAGAGATGTCAACAGACTATTCAAGAAACAGAACCACCGAAAGGCAGTCAGACTGGAATCTGTCTCTCTGTCCACCATGAAGCACTGTGCTGAACATCTGTTTGCAGTATTCACTGACATTTTTAACATTTCACTGAAGACATGCCATGTTCCAGCATGCTTCAAATCCTCCATCATTATCCCAGTCCCAAAAAATACAAAGATCAACGGACTTAATGACTACAGACCAGTCGCCCTGACTTCTGTTGTTATGAAGTCATTTGAGCGTATTGTGCTGTCTCACTTTAAAACCCTTACTGACATGGACCTTCATCCGCTACAGTTTGCCTACAGAGCCAACAGGTCTGTGGACGACACTTCATCCTCCAGCATCTAGACTCCCCTGGAACATACGCCAGAATCCTATTTGTGGACTTCAGCTCTGCATTTAACACCATCATTCCGGCCCTGCTCCAGGACAAGCTCTCCCAACTGGGAGTGCCTGAATCAACATGTAGGTGGATCACAGACAGGGATCGACTGGAACAAAAGTTTGGCCCGTGACTTTGGATAAAGGGATAGGCGGGGTTTGGCTGTATCTGTCGCTCCCCGCGTCCGTCATTCACTCATGGGGTTTTCCTTATCTAAATATAGAGGAACTCTCTCTCTTGATTTGATGGCTGGGCCGGGCCAGAGCGCAGTTTTGCGCTCCTGCGGATGCAACAGCCAGTCCTTTTCAGCCTACTGTCACCTGTTTTAATACGTCCAGGACTGTAACTGGACGACCGGCCATCAAAATAAAATATGACGGCGCGTTCGGCCCAGAATGGACCGGCCGTTCGGGGAAACTCCCGACCCTCCCGATGGCCAGTCCGTCCCTGATCACAGACCTCCTGTTCAACAGGAGGCAGCATGTGAGGCTGGGGAAACACTTCTCTGACCCCCTAACCATCAGCACCGGTTCCCGTCAAGGCTGTGTCTTATCACCTCACCTCTTCTCCCTGTACAGCAACAGCTGCATGTCCAGTCACAACTCCATCAAGCTCCTAAAGTTTGCAGATGACACCACCATCATTACATTAATTTTCAATGCCTATAGGTTGTCTCCAATGCCCTAAAGACAGTGGAGATGGTAGTAGACTTCAGGAGAAGCCCAGCTGCCCTTCCCCCCCATTTCCCTGTGTGACTTCCGCTTCTTGCGAACCACCATTACCTGGGACCTCAAGTGGGAGCTGAACCTCAGCTCCCACACAAAAAAGCACAACACAGGATGTACTTCCTGTAGTAGCAGAAGTTCAGTCTGCCAAAGACTATGATGGTGCACTTCTACACTGCCATCATAGAGTCCATCCTGACCTACTACATCACCGTCTGTTATGCTGCAGGCACCACCAAGGACAAAAGCAGGCTGCAGCGCATCATTTACTCTGCTGAAAGCATGATTGGCTGCAATCTGCCTCCGTTACATTACTCCAGATCCTGGAGGAGAGCAGCACAGATTGTGGCTGATCCCTCTCACCCTGGAAATTGACTATTCAGAACATTTCCCTCTGGCAGAAGGTTGAGGTCTATCAAGACTAAGACCTCTCGCCAGAAGAAATGTTTCTTCCATACAGCAGTAGGCCTCATGAACATGCCCCCGAAACCAAACTGACTCTGTCTCCCCCCATGTACACACAGCAAATAACTGTACAGCTACTTTAGATATACTGTTCATATTCTACTCATATCCTTCACCTTTTAAGTTAAAAAAGCTTTACATTTTACTGTTACTGTTGCATACATTATATGGTTCATTTACTGTAGATATGTATGTATATAAATGTATATAAATATACCTGTTCATATACTGTAAATGTCCTATACGCGTTCTACTTATATCCTGCACCTTAAAATAATATTTAAATTTCTGTGAATTATGTACAAACAATAGACCAGAAAAATGTCCTTGTTTAGTAAAACTTGGCAATAAATCTCTTTATGATTGTGATTCTGATAGGAATCTTGACTTTTAGATTCATTGACATTCTCTAGGTTTTCCTGCTGAATGTAAAGCTGAGGCTAAAAGATGGCTTCGTCTTTTTAAGCAGTCATCAAGTGGAGCATGATATGTGTGCTCATGCCTTTGTGCCTGTCAGTGTTCACCACAAGATTTATCACCTTGCTTTTTGTCTTACCTGAGAGTGAGGCATATATATTCTCACACACTGTTTCCTTCTGTCTCTGTGAACAAAAAAAAAGTGAGAGATGTTTTCCAGGAAAAGATGAATGTTGATGAAAGATGAATGTTAATTAACATATTGCTCGCAAACCCAAAGCAAATATATTGCTGGCCTGTGAACGGTTCACCCTATATGATTTCTCAATCATACTGTGGTGTGTGTATGCGTATGCATGTGTGTGCATGTGTGTGTATGTTTTAATTTGAAAAGGATAGAGAATGGGAAGGTTTTAGTGTGTTGTGTGTTTGTACTTTCAGCCTTTGCCTCACCTTGGGGTGATGTTGACTGTGAGTAAAGTTCCATCGTTCATTACTGACACAGGCAAGGCTTTGAGGCCTCCATCCTAGAAATCCATTTCCTCTCTTAGATTTAGTCAGATTGCCCTGTGGATAAATGGAGACTTGAAATGCAGGTGAGAGAGGAGGGCATGGTTGGAATGTGCTTCCCGTGGCCAGTGGGGGATTAGTTTCTGTGACCCATGATTCATTTTTTCATCAGAGGAAATACTTATATCCTCAGTGGATGCAATTGAATTGATGTAATATATCTACAAGGGAAATCAAAAGTGTTAAATGAGATGAAAATGGAGTCAAGGATTTTTCTTCACCATATAAAATAAATAGATTTTATGGTAAAACTTTCATCAGTTGTATATGGAAATAGGACCAGGGTATGTCTGGTCTACACTAAAATCAGAGTGCAAAGATTGTTTCGTTAACATATAGAAAATCATCAACCATGTCACAATCCTTACATTTGTCAAATTACACCCTGGAAATTAAATCTTAACTTTTGCCAGCTGTATTTACACATTATAACCCTCAATTATTAAAATGTAGTTAGTGAAATACCTGGTTTGCATAAGTGATTAGCCCCTTAGAGTAACAATTATAAACTTGTAGACCCCCGACGCGTATAGCGTACATGCTAGCAACTAAATATTGGTACCGTTGGAAAGAGGAAGATCTGACAAAATGAATGAGTGGTATATCTTCCCTGTGGGTTAAACAGAGCCAGAGCTATGGCATCTCAAAATCGGTCATGTTTTTTTACTAAACACATTACAGACAGGAAGTAGGAAGCGAAAATGACAATATCAACTCTGCAAAGATGTCGGACATCATCCTGCACAAACAACACCAACAATTTGTAAGTGAAAAATTGCTGGGATTTCAAAAACGTATAGAAATATAGTGAGAAATGGGTGCAGCATTTTGATGTTGACTTGTTTGTATGGCCCCCAAACATTGCACACTGGTCCAGGAGCCCTGGGGGCTTGACAATATGCATTGAAAAGCCGTATTCATCGTGGTTTACATGCTTTTACAGATCTAGAACAACAAAACATACATACATTTTTCCTTTTTTATTTTTATTTAGGAGATGCACTGAATTTTGGTGAATAGGAGGAACCATTTTATTTTGATGCACATATTTGTACATTAGCAGGAATGTAGCACAATATGGATGTGAAAGCAGTTATAAATAGCCTATGTGACAATAAAATTGGTTTTGGTTGAAATCAACAAATAATCGTGATAATTAATCGTGATCTCAATATTGATCAAAGTACATTAACACTCTTAGTGTTTATATAGCTCCACTACTACTCACACTGAATAGTAATATAATCCCAAAATAATGACTTCCCGCTATAGTCTACATTTTTTAAATAATTGCATAAAAAACAATTTACACAAAGATCTCCATTGCAAACATGAATAATAACAGGAAGATATTTGTCGTGTTGACATTGCTGCTTCAAAGCAGACAACAATACAGGGCTACAGCCAAGTTCACAAGCTAGCAACATAATTACAAAGCTAACGTTTGATGTCTAGCAGCTGTGTAAAGACCACAGGGTGAGCATCCGTTTGGCAAAGTGACGCAAATGAGGAAGTGCGTTATACATGCAGTCTATCTGAATTCCAGCTGGGGGCGATACGTCTGGTTGCAAAAGAGCTCAGTTTCTGTAATAGTCTATGAGAATGAGAGACACTTCTCACTTGATTATTACCTCAGTAAACATTTTCATAATGAGTAATGGTCTCAATCGCTATATTTTAGCCTTCTGGAATACATAATGATGTTAATTATTATTATTTTTTTTTAATTATGGTTTTGTTGATTTTAAAATCGGCGATTAGGCAAAGGGGCGTTTAGGGCTTTCGGTTGTATGACAAGACACTCAAAAGAGTTGGCAGTTCAGTTTTTCCAGTAAGTCTAAATAAGCACATCCGCAACCAAGATGTACGCGCTAGTAACGGCAAATTCGATGACATAAATCCAATCTTCACAAACCAATGGGTGATGTCACACATGTAACATCCAGTGATATAGAGCTCAACAGTCCCGCCCCTCGTCCGAGAGAGCTAGGGTTCCGGAAGTAAATTTCCCATTCATTTCTCACGTTGACTTCTGGAAAAATCTGTATATAAGGAGTTTTAGACCATGCCTTAGGCTAACCAGCTACAACGTGTCTCTTAAGCATACAAAATAAAATTTTGTGAAAAAATGAACCGCAAATCCCAAAAAAGTCAAAGGTACAAGATTTTGTAAATATTTTTAATTAGGAGTAAAGGAACTACTCATCCCATAAAACATTGCGAGTGTTATCTTTCCGCCTTTACATTACTTTAAATTACCTAACTTTAGCTAATTTCACTTACACAATGTCATCCTTGAAATATGATGTAATCTACAGCTCAGTAAACATACTTACAGTCCTCTAACTATCCATTGTTTTTGCTACGACACAGGCGTACGACTCGAGCAGCCTGCCAGAGTTGGAAACGCAAAGCTTTTTCGCGGGCTCAGTAAACATTTCCATGGTAACCGCTAGTTTGTCTCCATGACATCATGGATTTCCACACATCAGGGGCATCACTGCTGGTTTACGATTGTGGGTAATGAAGTACTTATCCAAGACATCGTGAATAAAATACATTTTATTTATCTCAAAACAAGGTTGGTGCCCCATGTACTTTTGGCTTCTATATGAGCATATACAATCGCTTAGTCATGTCGTAACTGGTTTTAAAGGTACAATATGTAATATCAATCAAAACAATAACAAAATATATACTTTGCATTAAAAGCAAACATCACTATACATATATTATATATATTTCTTAGTTGTGTACTTACATTATCCTAAATGTTTCTACTAACTTTCAAATCCAGAGAAATTTGTAATATAATTCGAAGACACGGGACGTTTCATTTTGTCGCCCGTAAATGGCGTCATATAACCTGTTACTGCTCTAGTTATTCCAACTTCCAGGGAGCCGCCAAACATAACGTGAATAAAGTTATAATTTTTTTAACAATATATTACTTTGTCAGTTAACATTTTTTTCTGCCGGAGACGCTAGATTGGAAGGTTGTCATTGACGACGATAACAAAACCCATGATCCCACGCAACCTCCCGACGTCATCCAAGTACATCTTTTGCTATTGTTTTGATTGAGAGCCCCCTGGCGGCCAAAAATTACATATTGCACGTTTAAGTCTACCATCGACGGTTACGATTTTATGGCTTATTTTCGAATTTTCAATGGAGAAAATGGATTGTATTCTTACTTCCGGAGTCGGCTGTGGATGGGACTGTTGAGGTCTATACAATCTATGGTAGAGACATACAACCCACACCAACAACCTCAAACAATTTTACACATGACACTTTCTTTACATGTGTGTTACTGTACTTAGGGATTAAAACACATTGTACGGCTGGAAATCCAGACACCTTAATTATTAATTTTCCGTCAGTGTTGGTCGTAGATAACGATTGTAAAGTATCTTTTCAAATGGATGATGCAGACAGGAGGAACAGACACAACGTTTCTGATTGGCTGTCGCCCAACCCTGACTAGCGAAATTCATCTCAAATTTGCATAAAATAGGATTGATCTCACGACTGCTTCGCGTTGCCAGGTATCCCACACTGCCTCGCATGCACTGTCATGTGACTCAATTGAAAATGAATGAGAGGTGAAGTTCGTCTTTCAAATGCCTAGTGGACGTTCAGACCGAATGCGATTGAACATTTGAATGTCCTGCAGCACGATAGACATATTTCTGCGTCCAGTTTATGCGAATGAGGCAAATTGAACATCTGACTTGACTTGACGCGCGTTTCGCGCAAGTGATTTCATTTGGTGCTTTTTGTGCATTCACACCTTTGTAGCGAATTGGCGTCTGGCGCTGGAGTTGAAAAATCTGAACTTCTGTGTCCGTTCACGCCACGTTAACCAATCAGGAGCCTGCTTGCTGCTGTCACATGATGAACTCATGTTGCTTGCTGCTGTCACATGATGAAGTGATATGATTCAACTTGATATGATTCAACATTTATTCAACATTGAGGAATAGTGGATATTGTAAGGGTAACCCAGGGCACCCAATGTTCTGGGTCGCCTGAGTATTAGAATATACCAGCCCAGTATCACGGCCAAGTGTGTAATAGACACGCTGGTCCAGCATGGTCCAGCGTGTCAGTGTGACGCTATGACTCACCCAAGCGTGTAATACACACGCGGGCTTGCCTTTCCATAATCGTGTATTACACACGCTAATTGAGCCTTGCCGGGGACAAAACCACTCCCGTTATCGCGATGGAAGCCTAACCTTAACCACTC
>JACXGM010009306.1:17222-27862 GCA_016801145.1 Umbra pygmaea
GCTTCGCGTTCAACGGATTCATTTGCATAAAGCTGGGAATTTTCATCTTTTCTGTCGCGCAACATTTTCTCAAATGCAGTGCTGCCTTCCCGGGATGCTATGCGGGCACGTTGAAGTCGCGTGACGTCACCCATAGGAATAGAGCGAGATGCGACGCGACAGACAGTCGTGTCGGAAAAGTGGATCCGTACCGTCAGAACCCTTGCGTTATCTCGTTGTAAGCCTTAACCACACCCATACCCTAACCTTAACTACTCAGAACCCTTGCCATTAGTTGATCTAAGCCTAACCTTAACCACTATGAACCCTTGCAGTTAAAGTCTGCGTCGCGCTGGAATAGTGATTAAAAAAGTATGTGTGCAACATGTCTGCATCGCGTCCACTTGGGTTTGAACTCCGAACCTTCGGAATGTAAGTCGCAGGTTTATACGCCTGTCCATCATTCCCAACCTACCAACCTGCTAAATTCACGCAATTTACACTCCGCTACGTCACCATGCGATTGGATAAGTATCGCCTCCTGCTGGTAGAGTACCTTCGTAATGCGTGTAATGTTCACGCCTTGGCAAGGCAAAGCGGGACATTGACCCGCAAAACCCGATGGACCAGCGTGTGTATTACACACCTGGCCGTGATACAGGGTTGAATATACATTTGTTCTATGTATTTTTTTTGTTGGGCCTTGGTTGTGTTATTAGAGATATAGATCCTTAGGAAAAGGCACTGACCATAGAGGTGCTTAGATATAGGGTTCAGTTGGGGGGTTTGTTAGTATGGCTCTGGCACACAAGATCCAGGAAATGCATCTGGCCATCTCTATGTTTAATATCACCTGAATTTTCTGTAACAGGTGGGACCGATTATTTCATTTACCCAGGGTTTGGGCTTATTGTATAAATGCCTTCAGTTCCATACACTCCTTGTCGAGTATTGTTGCCTGTATGCTGTGATCCTGTTTCCATACCATATTCTTTGTTAATGCCTGCATTTTCTTGGAATACAAAGAAAACCCTGGTTTATTGCACTTGCCTCCTGCCTCTGAATGTGACAGATATAGGCAGTGAGCAGTAAATAGTTTGTACATATTGTACATTTTTCAGTTCAAAATGTTATTTCATGTTTGGCCTCAATAAATTATTTTGTAATATGACTAAATGCCTGTTGTGGTTTTAATGCAGAACAATGCAAATCTTTTATCACAACTTGATTTCAATATATGAGATATATTCATTTTGTATTGAATGCTATTTATTCCATATCTAAATCTAGATTATATTAAACATTATTATTCTAATGTGTAAAGACAACCAACTTTAGTGTATAAGAACATAGTTTCTGTATAGTGTTATTAGAAAAGAAAATCACAGAACAGGTTAATTTTGAAGGCTGGCTCAATTTATCATAAAACAAAAAAATTGCATATTATTTTACAGTAATAACCTCAAAGAAATGGCACATTTGTCTTTGTGGAATGGATGATCACATGTAGGAGTCAGTCAGAGATCAGACAGGAATGCTAAGCTTTCCAACTTTCACAGGCGAAGGGGAAAAATCTAAAATATATCTATAATGTGTCTATGTCCAATTTATAATCTGTGGATGGACTTGAAGACAACAGTCAATCTCTGCTCACCACAAAATTTGACTGAACTCGAACAATTCTGCCAGGAAGAATGGGGAAATACTACCCAATCTAGGTGCACAAAGCTAATAGAGCCATATCTAAACAGATTAATGGCTGTATTTAAAGCAAAAGTGGCTCTATGAAGTATTAAATCATGGGACCGATCACTTTTCCAACTCTGTTTTCCTAAAGTTTTCCTTTTACGTTTCCGAACTGTTGCCTTATTACGTTACTTGAATGTTGTAAGGCAGAACGTGTAAATACTTATTTAAATTTTTTATGGGTTTTGATTTCAGGCTTGTAAGACAGAAAAGTGACTATTTCAAAGGGGTATGATGATTTTCTATAGGCACTGTATTTCCGTAAGTCTCTTAGATGGTAATCAGAGGCACTGTAAGGTGTGTAAATTGCTGTTCTCACTCTTTACAAAACAAATATCTCTATATCGTATCTTTATTATGTCCATATTTTCCTGGAGACATACATTCTCCTATTGAGTCCATTTCTGATTCCACACAAAGATTCGATCTCCAGATCCTGGAGTGAATTAAAAATGTATTACATGCCATATCTTGCTGAAACTCTATTCTTCCAAACATGACTGCCATTACAAAAGCCTCCATAAAAGTTTGTAATACATTGCCTTTTGCTTTAGAAAGTGTTAACTAACATGTAGTTGTAATGCCACCCATGTTAAATTAAGTAAGTAAAGGTAAAGGGACTTTATTTTTCACATACACATAAGAAAATGAGGTCAACATGACAGTGACTTTGCCTGACCACACATTTGGTTGAGAAACCTATCGTGTTGTGTTCCACAGAAGTCCACCAAGGGGTCGGTGGTGCTGGACTTTGTGTTCAACCACGTGAACCTGGCAGAGACCGACTACTTTGGGCTGCGCTATTGTGACCGCAGCCACCAGACGGTGAGTCACCACAAACAACATAATGTATACATGTATACAGACTTAAAGGAATATGTTTAAATGACAGTCTCTGTACAGAAATGATAATCGCACAGTAGATCAGGGAAGGATTCACGCATGCATATTCATGAACATTATGGTGTACTAAAGAACTTATTTTCTTCGTTCTTGTACAATTAATTAGCTGGTTATATTCAAATGCTTTTTTCTGGATTAGAGCTCTTTGAAGTGTAGGAACAGCTTGCGCCAGTCCAAGTGGAGATATTGGCTGAAGAAAACACAACTTACAGCTCTGTGAATATTGTGAACATATTCAGACATATCATCTCACACCTTCAACTGCTTATCTTGGGTCAGGTCGCGGGGCAGCAGCTCTAGCAGGGGACCCCAAACTTCCCTTTTAAACATTACTTGGATAATTGCAAAAGTTCCAGACTGCACCTTTAATGCCCATTTTCCATTGACTACTTTTAAAGAGAGCTGCACTTGTTAGAAGAACTGACAGGTTAGCAGAATCAATGTAGCAGGTTTGAAGAAAAATAGAAGGTCTGGAAAAATAATCAAATATACGAAAATAGAGTACAGATAGTTTGTGAATATATAAAATCAATACTAATACATTGGGTATTTTCCTATAGATATCTTTTGAAATTAAAATAAGTTATTCAAGTGTCACAGTTTGTATATAGGTGTTTAAGGAGAGAGATGCTGTTGTGTGGTTTTAATTAACTCAGATGTTTGTACTTCAAAGTCAAAGTCAAAGTTGTTTATTTGTCATATGCATCGAATGACATCACATCATCCTATGCAG
The DNA here is from genome assembly GCA_016801145.1 of Umbra pygmaea. Classification (NCBI taxonomy): domain Eukaryota; kingdom Metazoa; phylum Chordata; class Actinopteri; order Esociformes; family Umbridae; genus Umbra; species Umbra pygmaea. Next base: position 20,584 of record JACXGM010009306.1, read on the forward strand.
AGAAATTCTTGTGACATGGCTCGGCTTACTTGATACACACAAACAATACAAATAATAATACTTCTTGCCTTGCTTAAAAGGACAACGAACTGCAGATTGCACAACAAATATAAAATTATATAAACTCATGCTCTAATGCGGCATGGACAATAAATTTACAGAGCGTACGTCTTATCTCCACAATAGATAGGTATCACTACCTACAACACGAAACAGTGGTGAAGTCACAAATAGTAGTTTTCCAAGTCCATTAGAATCAGTAATCCAGGAAGTCAACACATAACAACATAACAGATAACAATGCCTCACATCTCCCTCTAGTTTGGCCAGCCTTTATATAATGACTACTAACTAGCTAATTGACCATTGTTGAATGTAATCATCACTCAGATCTACAAGATACCAGCCTAACCTAACTTAAACACTATCCTAGCAAGGACCAAACTAGAGAGAAGTGTCACATTTCTTAAAGGGATATTACAACAACAAAACCCACAGTGCCTTCCACTGGTGAAATATGAATTATATATTATATATGGAGTCCATGTCTCAGTTCAATGTTCACGCCAGCCCCCACCGGGCTGGACGTGACATAAAGTTTATTACTCAGTGTAAAAATTTACAGAATTTAATTTTGGTTGGAAAAATTAGGAACCTTATAATAATTATATTTTTGTGTAACCCTTGGAAAGTAGCAGCCACAAAATCATCCCAATTAACACTGCTCTTCACCCTATTGCTACACACTGCTGCTGATGCTCTAACTTGCTACATACTGAGGATGAAAGTTTTTTTTCACTTATCATTGTTCACACACCCATAAATGACCCGCTTACATTCAATGAGCGCCAGTGATGGGTGTACACCACGAGTACGCAAAAATGTTTCAATCTGATCTCAAAAGCATATCAGCCACAACTAAATTGTGACCAATATTGGGTAATGTTATACCTAGAATTAGTCAACAGTTACAAAGTAGCAAGCTACATGGATGCCAGCTGTCAAGTAGTGCTGCCGCGATTAGTCGACTTAGTCGTCGTAATCAACCGTGAAAATTAGTCGACGTCAATTTTTTTGTCAATGTGTCAATTTACTATTGAACACCTATTTAATGTTGGTCTCCCGTAATCAAACGGCTCACTGTAATTCACCTCCACACCAGTTTGTGCGCACCCCTGCTGGTTAATCTGCTATCCTCTCCCCCCTTCCTCCGCCTTCACTGCTTTGATATGAAAAATGGCGGAGGCAGGTGAGTCCTCCGAATCAAACACTAGACATAAAAGCTTCCAAAGTATAGGAGTACTTCAGGCCAACTGATAACAAAATAGTGGTCTGTACACTGTCAAACTTCACTTGCTTATCACGGGAGCACAGCCACAATGCACAAGCACCTAAAAAGGAAACACAAGAAACACACTCGTTTTTGAAGTTGCACCTTTAGAAAAGGAAAAGAGAACGTAAATATATAACAGGCTTTTTTCACAGCGAGCGTTCTAATGTTGAAACTGGCCAAAAAAATTCTGCTCTGAAGTAGCGTCGGCAATGGACGTTGAACAAGTTTATTTTCACCTCTTTAACGTTGCCAAACATTTATTTGTGCTAAATGTTAAGAATTATAGACATTGACATTGACATCACAAAACAAAAGAACGGAGAAGGGCTACAAGTTATGACGTATAAGATTAGTCTTAGGTCATTTAAATGTTATTGATAGTCAATTTGTAGATGCATTACTGACTATTGAAATAGTGTTACCATTATTCATTATTAGGCAAAGCTAAGCAGGGGAGCTAAGCTAAGTGTAGTAGGCTAGTCCAGACTGACTAATATGCAGGTACTTATGCCTAGATTTTTAAAACAATGTTTATGAACAGTTTACTTAATGAGCTTCTAACAAAAGTAAGCTGATGTGAAGGTGAAAGCCCAGACAGGATATTAGGAATGGGCTCTACATCAGTAGGCTAATTGTGTATTTATTTGGTAACATTGAAGTTATTGATATTGTTTACATTTGTAATTTTCTTTATGTGGTAACATTTAAGTTATTTATATTGTGACATTTAATTTTTTTAAGATTTCAGTCGTTAGAAGATTAGTCGTTAGTGGCAGCACCACTGTCAAGGCCAGAGACAGGTCATTTATGAAAACATTCCTTCCTTTTTACCAGAGTACACATTATCTGCCTGCTAGCAAACCATGTAAAGTTAGTGCCATAGAAACACGGTAGTTACTAGCTGCTGCTAACAAGTCTCACAACATTTTTTGCTTAGCTACGATTGTCATGGGAGATTGCTGTAATTTGTTTTTTTAGAAAGATGAGAAAGATCTGATTTTATTTTGTTCTACATGTGCGTAGACTGCTTCTGGAAACACTTAGACATACATAATGACGCCATCTGAGGTGAGGCAATAATATACAGTGCCATCACAACGTGTCATATGTCCAATCCAAGCTATGAAATGTTTTAGTAGAAGCTCGGAGCATTGGGAAAAACCCATGAAGGGCCCTGGGGCCCCTCAGGGTTAGTCAGAGTACAGAGAAATAATATAACACAATGATAGACTGTGTCCTGAACTGCCTACCTATTTCTAAAGGAGTGCACTACTTTTGACCAGGGCTCATAAGGTAAGGTCAAAAGTAGTGCACTATTAATAATAGTGTGCCATTCGGGATGGAGACATAATCTCCCAATGTCCTTCTCTTTCTCGCATATATGGGCGGGATCAAGTGCAATGCCTTCTGGGGGCTGTCGGACACGCCCTGATTTATCATCAGTGCAGCAAAGGATGAAAGCATGTCTCTGTACATGTGTCAAGACCCATAAGCTATGTTTAGGCGAAAGGAAAAAGTATGTGGAGACTGTAAACTTCGGAGCACCAGTGCCACTGTCTCTAATGGACTTACCTTCTGCAGCCTGTGCCCTGACATGCTCTAACCACTGTTAACACTCGGAACAACACGGTATTCTCACATTGTTTCACCACTAGCATCCCTGCTTATTAACCCACATAGCTCTCTCTATTTGTCTCTCCAGCTCTCCATCCCTCCCCTATCTCTTCTTTCATGTAGCTCTCACCTCCCCCTCTCTATCATGTTTTCTACCTTCACTCTTGTTTTGCTCACTGTCACAGTATGTTGTTCCAGTATTATCTCCCACAGATTGAGTTTGTCTGACAAACAGCATCCTATTGTGATAATTAGCGGTGAAGCAAGCTGTAACACTAATAGAGGGTTGTGATTAACAAGGGTATACAAGCTTATTTTTAGATGAGTGCATATGAATCATCTGAGATATGTACTATTTCTGGGTAAATAATCATATTGGATTTAATCATAACTTAACTTCAGGTTTTGCATCTGAGTTAATCCAATTGTTTTGTCATGCCAGTAGATATATTGTTTATGGCAGATTGTCCTTTGTGTGCTTGGGTAAAATTAGGCCCAAGGGCGAGTCTTCACTAGCACATTCACATCGTTCCTGCCTTCTGGAGGTCGTAAATGGCATACCAACATATTGAAGCTGCTTTGGCACTCATAGATACTGTAGGCTACATTGTTTCTAATTATCAGAGAGTGTAGCCACTAATTGTCTGTGCATGGAACACCAAGCAAATAATCCAAACCTACCCATTAAGAATGACATCTGTTTAATTTATAATGGGCTGCCTTGTAATCGTGTAGTAGGGGACATGCTCCAATATCTACCTCAGCACCATGGTTAGAAAGTGATCATACTGCAGTGCTTGAATGTGGAACTGACATCATTTTAAAAACATGAAATTGTATTAGGGTATGTTGAAATAAACCTTCAGAAATAACAAGGTGTCCTTTATAAAATGTGCTGTTACCAGCAATAAAATATATGTACATTAAGGTTCCAAACTTTCATACATTCTTTCACAAAAGCAGGAATAACTGTTTTCAAGAATAGTTACAATATAAAGTACTTAGGGAACATTTACTCCAGGCATAACATGCTAGGTTATAGAGGTTAAGTTTAGGGTAAGGTGAGGTTAAGGGTAGGTTAAGGTAAACTGACTTTTTTATGTTTCATAAACGTCAGAGGCTTTATGTTTCCATGGCTCTATAAATGTACACATGTATGAATTTCTTGTTTTGTACGACTTTGGACGAATCACCATGAGAACAGCCTAAACTACTAAATCATTCCACAACATTCTAAATGCATTAGTTTATACTGTCAACTAGCCAATAGTCAGATCATGTGTAAAATGATACACTCATCAGCTATACTTCCGCGATTGAACTTACAGGCGCTCGATCTGCACACAAGGAGTGATGTGGCAGGGTAGATAATCTGACCTATCTAACCCAAATCCCAGTCAGTGCTATGCCAATTTGCACTGCCTCTTGCTGGGAGTCCAGGCAAAGTCGGAGAAGCCATAGTCAGGCTTGAAACACTGACTGTCATGATATAGTTTGTCCTGCAAGGCAGCAACTTACCCCACTACGCTACGCGGACCCCCTAATTATATCTAATTTATTCAGTATACTATTGATTTAAGGACAGAGATACATACCTCTCTTAAAACTCAAAACATGATCTGGTAAATCTTGCATTTGAGCATGTAACATCTACAGGTAGCAGGAGGCACAAAAAAGAAAACATATTAAATCCAAAAATGACTGGTACAAAACAAAATGATTATGGAACCAAACTACCTCTAACACAGACCTTGCATATAGACAATAAATGATCGCTAATGAGACAAACACAGGGACTTAATACAGTGATGAATGAAGTGATCTCAGCTGTGACTAGTTAGCAGTAAAACAAGGCGATCTATAGGCTAGTGAAGAAGATGACTCAAGGATTAAACAGAACATAAACTCTGACATGGAGTGGAAGGCAGCTGAAACCACACCCTGTTACTGCCAGGAGGGGCGTTGTGACAAGGGCACAACAACATTTGGCTCAGTCAGGAATCAAACTGGCAAACCTTTGATTGTTTAAATCCCTAACCACTAATTCGTAACTGAAAATATTTATATATTACTACACTGGGCATGAATAAATGCATTAGGCCTGCATGCTGCTGATGAATATTACAAAATATTTTCTTTTGTTTATTGAAATGTACAACTTCAAAGTACAGCAAATAGAAATATGAACAGTGGTTTCACATATTTCTTTCCACTAAAAATCTCTTTAGTCTGCGGGTAGTTGCTGTACATTGGAATATGACTGTCAGCTACAGTAGTTAGAATAATAAGTATTGTTGCTTAAGCAATTTATCTGAGTGAAATTCCTCAGTTTTTGCCTTGTTGTCCATGAAGGTTGGCACCCTTTCACTAAACGCTACAGTTCAATCCCTCACCCTTTCATTTACATAAATTAGCATGCACTGGAACACACCAGCTGCAGGGATGTGATTATTCAACATTTAGATAAGAATAACCAATTCAATTAACTTATTCTAATTAAGTCACACAGAGACTCTCTAATCACATTCCCCTGGTCAACAACATCTGTTCCGGTGTCTTCCAGGTCATTCATCAGGCACCCAACTGAAGGAAATTAACTGAAATGGACTATCTGAACATGTCCAATAAGAAAGTGACTTTTTTCAGTGTTCCATGTCAAAACCATTGCTGCAGTGTATGTTCATGTCTATGCTCCACAAAGGCCCCAGAATCACAAAATCAATCCTAGAGTCACCTCCCCATCTTACACATCCCCTGAAATGTGTACCTTCAACTTGACTTGCAGCTACATATGAAGAAATCCACATAAAATAAATGGAATGCATATAAAACAGTTCTTGAAGCTATTTCTTCAAACAAGGGATGCAGTAAAATTACTTTAATTGATGGAAGAAATGTATTCATAACGTGAAAGCAGCTACATACCCTACAGACGCACTGAAGCGGAAAACAGCAAGTGGATAATCATATTTATTTCCGTCTCATTTTATAACAGGAATAGTTGGATTCTAATGCAAATGTTTGGCCTGTGTTCAGTTATTTAAACAGAAGAAGAAAAACACTGTTGTCATCGATCCTTCTTACTACAGATGGTTCACAAAATAGGAGCTGCTTGGACATTGTGAGCACTGATATGAAATCAAAGCAAAGAAACATTTTCTTTGGTAAATAAGGATGTCAAAATATCAGTTTGCATTCTTTACTAGCTCCACAACAACGAATTAAAACTAGCAGTTTACATGGTACAGGTAACCAAGCATTACTGTTAACATCTGTACGGTAATTACTAAGTAATTGTAATTAATTTACTTATGTGCAGTGTGTATATGGAATTAACCAGTGATGAATATGACTGTTGCAGAACCTAGATATGGATTGTTGTATTTAAAAGACAAGTTCCAATATTGCAGCATTGGTCACATTAGGCCCCAGGACTCACACAATAAAGCTGTCTATTGCTGGAGATTATTTTATGTATATACAGATTAATTTTTAGATTTTACATTTGTTTACCAAGAAATGCAATATTATAGAAAATTATTTGTATTTTGCTATAGAAAGTAACCTATTATTTTATAGACCACTTTTCAGATAAAACCCTTGTTGGAATTTATCATCAAACATACCAGCTTGACATGATGTGTACAAGATTTTATGTCTCTGGAACTGTTAATTACTTTACTAGAAATAATTGTTATGTTTTACTAGAAATTAACAAATGTATGATATAAACTTACTCTTCTTCTGAAATGGTTTGGTGATTGCCTATTGCAGTAATGTGCATGAATAACCTCAAGAAATGACAGATGTCTTGGTGATATTTACTTTCCTGTTCAACCATTTGACATGTTTTGAAATGGCTTATGAAAGCAAAATTTGTGATATTGTTTTTGGAACCTTAGGCTAATAGATACATGGGATTCAATCTCAATCTGACCATGCATGAGTGATTTTGCTTAATTTCAAACTAATATAAAGAACAAGGTGTAGCCCAGGCCTAATTATTTCGACGTAGTTCTGTCTTGTCTGCTCGTTGCACATTGCTTTCTATCAATCTGTGCATTTGATCATCTGTAGTATAACCTACTTGATGATGATTGATGACCTTTGAAGTAATATGTCATTATAACGCTACTAGGGATGGGACGGTATGAAAATTTCATATCACGATTATAGTGACCAAAGTTATCACGGTTATCAATATTATCACGGTATTGGTAAAATGAGATGGAAATGTAAAAAAAACGGATACACGCACACTGAAAACATTTCAACAAATTTTATACTTGGAAATCAACAAACTACAAATACATTTAGCAGCTCTAAGCACTT
>JACXGM010009307.1:0-27748 GCA_016801145.1 Umbra pygmaea
GCATGGGCCTTGATTCGAATAAAAACCATTTAGGCTAAATCTAGAACAACCATACCAGCGGTTGCAGTGATGTGAGCGTTCCATCAGAATGTCCTGGTTCTTTAATGTCTGCCTCCCAGACTATTGGAGTTTCTCTGTTACCAGGAAACAAAAGACAGCCTCCCAATTGATCTAATCCTGAATGGTTTACTAGGTGTCAGGACCCTGCAGGGGTCATGAACTGGGACAAAGTGCTGATGTGTGAAAGGCTGAAGTGGGATAAACAAGTTTCTGTCTGCATACCAGTGGTTATAGATGAGGTTGTCTCCCCTTTTATGTTTTTCACAGTGCTGTTCTTATGGTGTGAAATTTGCTGTGAGGTGTAGTCATATTCCCTAAACTTGTCTTCCTTATGGTTTGCAAAAATACCTTTAATTTCTTAAATTGTATTTTAAACCTTTGCATATTTTTGTCTTTTTTCCCAAGTTACAAAAGCCTGGTCTTCCATAAACTGTGCAGCAGTAAACACTAAGAAGCTGTGTGTTTGGATGAGCAGGTTTCTTGTGTTGAACGAGGTCTCGTCTTGTGGCGCAAAAGACTAAACTATGGGTGGTGTTCTCCACTCTCAGCTGTTCTACCAGGTCTCTCTCAGCGCTGGCCTTTATCTTCTAGGAGATGCCTCTGTCTGGCTGCAGCGATTATGGACATCCCAGTAAAGGCCTATGTGTGTGTCTTGTTGCCTCTGGCACACACACAACGTCCGGCTCAGCCAGCTCTAGCGTCTGAGCCTGTTGCTCAGCGGGTGGTGATGTCACCCTACTGATCATGTGACTCTAGTGAGAGTCTTGGGGAGGTGTCTGTGTGGCTGTTGCCGGCATCCACCCTGTCTTTTCCTCCATATTTGGTTCTCACTGGCCCCAGTCATTCTGTGTTGCAGTAGCTCTGCTGCTTGGGTCTAATCTAGGATACAACTGTCACCAACACTCACTGCGCTGCCTGTTCAGATTCTGGGCTAGTGATGCACTCTGTTAACAAGCTGCTTTTCTGCTTCTAGTGCAGATTGTCAGAAAAACAGATACTTCTATAGACAACATTACTATGAAATTTAAGTTTCACGTCTTCTGCCTTTGTTGAACATTTTATAAATTTTTATTTTTTTGATTAATCACATCTTCAATTGTCCTGTTTTGCCTTTGTCTCGTTCAGGCCATGAAAATTGGGTCGATGCTAACCCAATTTTCAAATTGCTAAATGTTGCTACCTGCATAGTTAAGTTTTTTACATCAGCTAATTACACCGTTTAGTCCAATTAAATCCTTACGTCTAAGGCACATACACACAGTTGGTTTGCGCTCAGAACTTGACAGCAATCAGCGCCTCAGCCGTGTCACAAGCACTTATGTTTATGTCGTGCAGTTTCATGCACAGGGACTCTTAAAGCTATTCTCTGGGGCTGGCAGCCGTTTCTAGAGCTAGCACATACATTGTTTTGTTTTTTTCTCTAGATTTTCCTCCTTCCCCATTCCATCTCTAATCCTGCCTTGTCGGCAGCTCTACAACTCCTTGTACAGATCTGTGAGATGACGAGGGGCACGAACATGGTTCATCCAACCACATGTCGCCTGAGCCGCAAATCCATTTTCGCACTGTTCACCCAACACGCAAGCCTTTAGTCAGATCATGTACGACATTACGTTCACCGGCTATACTTCCGAGACTGAATATACAGGCACCCGATCTGAACACAAGGAGTTGCTGGAGAGCGATGGGGTAGGATAGATAATCGGACTTATCCAACCCAAGTCCCGGGCAGTGCTATGCCAATTTTGCGCTGCCTTGTGCAGAAGTCCTGGGGAAAGTCAAGAGAACCCATGGTCAGGCTCGAACCCATGATCGTCGTGACGTGACTGTCCTGAAATGTAGAGCTGCTTTAAGGCTACATGGAAAATGTTACGGAAAAGTTCCTGAGGAGCAGTTTGACAATTGCTAGAAAAGCATACTGGGTGGCAGCTATACCTGGCGGCTCTCTGCTTATTAACCTGTTAAGGATCCAGCCCTGAAACTCATTTCCACCTAAAAAACATACCCAAATGTAACCTCTTGTTGTATTGGACCTGAAGTAAGGAGATACATATGGTTGATATTTTTTTAAAGGAAAGACTCTGGGAAATTTGTGGATATGTAAAAATAATTTAGAAGAAGTGTACACAGTGAATCTGGCACAAGATGAATAATATACTTTTTTTACATCATCTTTCAAATGTAAATAACAAGCCATATATTGAGATTGGGTCCTGAAAACCCTTCTAATCATGTTCCCCAAGGGAGGACAACATGTTTTAGAATGATGGAGTCAACAGGCAAGGAGCTATTCACTATTTTGTAAGGGGACCCCAAGTGTCCTTCATGATTGTGCCCAGATGTACCCAAATGTACAAATTAATAATTTTCACATAAATAACTATAAAAACATGATGTGGTTACAAACTATTTTGTTCTTACAAAACACACCTATTCATACAAATGGCCAAGTTAGCAGCCAACAAAAGCCTAGTGTCAAGTTAGAACTCAAGTTTCATATAATCACATGCTAGTTTCTCTACTTTGTGCACTTACAATAATAATGAAATAATAAATAGGCTAAATAGTAATATTGAATCTGTGAAAACAATGAGCAAAGGCCAAATGGTTGTGGATTTTAAAAAACAGAGAAATCTAGAATTATACAAAGGCCATGCGGCATAATACCTACAAATGTAAACAACTGGATTAGAATAAGATATAACTTATTTTACTCACCAATCTAAAACAGAATCTTTCCCTTCCAAAAACATCTCCATGCGTGGAGTCAAAGTTGTGGTAGCTTCCAGTCAATTGTCAATTCTGTGTCAGTTCTCTGGAAATCTCTTCCAAAACATCTATAACATTGATATTTCTCTTTTTCGAAAAAGCTTTTAGACCTTTGGGGGGCATTTCATAAAAGCTTTTAAATAAACAATTTAAAAACAGAAAATAACTTTTTCATCTGGAACACCGCGAAGACAATGCATGAAAGTCTGGAAACTTTGGCATGAGTGTGTGGATACGCATGCTTGTAGGCTTTTTTATTCTTGTCATAGCTATTGTAAATCAGATATGTTAGCTAAATTTGTGAGATTCTAGGCTTTCTGTACATATAAGACATGTCTATGTACAGTAAAAGTAGCATTTGTGTGAACTGATTTAATCAAGTAAAGTTGAAAGCAGCCTGTTTGTTCCGCCTGTGGTATACCGATCGTTAACAGGTTAAAGCTGAATTTCTGCTACCAGAAGAGAGGCTGGACATTTTGAGAGCTTCTGGTGCTGTTTGAGTGTTAAAGAGGGGTGTTTAAGCAGGTCAACTGGACGATTGCGTGTTGTGATGGGTCCAATTTTTGCACACTTAATTTTGTGAAGAAGGTAGAAACACTCATTACAGCAGCTATCCCCCCTTTTGTCATTGGAATGTAATCCCTGCCACCCCCCCCTCTTTGTTTCCTGAAGTGAACGATTAGATTTGTGAGCACTGTAGAGCAGAACGTTACAGTTGTTATTATTAACGCGACTGAGTTATGTCACCGCCTTAACGTTGTTGAACACCTTTGAGCCTGTGTGGCACCATGCGTATTCATAATCCCCACATTGCTTAGGATTTCTTTAACTTGGAGACTTTTGACAAATCATTCATTTACCTGAAGGGGTTTGGGGGTAGGGTGTTGTGTGGGATTAGAATGGGTACAGGGTGTGGATCGGGGGGGCATGACAGTTGGGTAATAATAATCGTTGCCTCTGGTGCTCCGTAAGCCAAACGAGCTGCAGAGACTTGCACTGATATGACTGCAGGAAGGAGACGGTGTGAGGATGGAGGTGAGACGTTAAGGTAGGGTAAGACGGGGGTGGGACGTTGAGATAGGAAAAGGCAGGGGGGTGAGATGTTGATGTAGGGAGAGACCGGGAGGTGAGATGTAGGGAGAGGCATCAGACGGCTCAGTGATTAGGGAGTCACACTTGTAGTCGGAAGGTTGCCGGTTTGATTCCCGACTGTGTCAAATGTTTTTTCCTTGGACAAAGCACTTCACACTAAGTTTCTCCAGGGGGAATATCCCTGTACTCTGGTGAAGATCATCTGCTAAATTACTAAAATGTGAGTGTGTGAGGTGGGAAATATGGCCACCATTCCAGTACTTGTCACAGAGCTGGTGAGTGTCAGTCTGGAACCTTTGGTGAGAAACAATTCATCTACATTGGAAATCCATTTTTCCTCAACCGTAAGCTTGAACTATCCCTAACTTTTAACATCAAAGGATGAATCTGACATAATGTTAAAAATAGCCTATAGGAGCTCTTCATGGTTTACTAGTCTTGTCTGCATTAGGTGTGGTGTCACACGCGCACACTCACCTGCAGTGGTGCAACAAAACTCTGCCATCACATGACTGAGCTTGTTGCTATGCTTTACTTGAAGCAGTACGCACACACACACACACACACACACACACACACACACACACACACACACACGTTTGTTTCAACTTTGTCTTTGATGCAAAACATCTTTGAAGAAATTGATCTTAGTGCATTGTATTTTCATTTATGCTTGCTTTCCTGGTTCTCATTTTACTTTGTCATCAATGCTGTGATAGCATACAAAACAGACCGTGTTAGAGTTGACTACCGGTCCATTTCTTTGGTCTTTGTCGTGTGGATAAGCCTTCTAATTCACAGTTGTGTTAAAGGTTAATTGATTTACGTCTGTGTTGTAGGATGATTTATTTGATTTGGCCACTGGTTAGCTTACAGTCTGGCAACAATCTTAATGGCTACAGTCTAACTAGCGCCCTATTCCCTACACAGTGTACACTTCTGACCATAGACCGGGGGTCTCTGAGGGGATAAAAAGCAGTGCACTCTTTAGAGAAAAGGATGTATTTTGGTCCGTAGCTAAAGTCCTCATGGCTGCCCTTTAAAATGCACGTGGTTGGTGGAGGGCCTCAGTTGTGGACTATGGACAGTCTTCGTAGCGCTGATATGGACTGAGTTTAACACTGAACACAATACTAACAGTCACTGTTGAAAAATTTGTTGAGGGAACAAGTTGGAACTTTTCAATCTGTTTTCTGGTATGAAAAGCTAAAGTAGTGCCGTACCTGGAAACCTTTACTGCCTTGACTTACCCAGCTGCCTTTCTTTGTGCTAGTTTTGGGTCTTTCTTCCAATGTTTTTTTATTTTTTGCTTGTTCATAGATCAGTTGTTTAGTTATAAAAATATAGGTCTGGGAATTATTGTGAAAGTCTATGAGGTCTATAAGAGTATTATTATAATGCTTAGGTGCAGATATGATTGCAGATTTAAATTCTTCTGATTCATGGTTCTAGCCATTGTGAAATGTTGCTTAAATACCCTTCCAAATCAGAGTTACAAGTGTGGAACCTGAAATGTTATTTGGTTCTGCAGGTGGGGTAGAAGTTAGTGATGGCTTGTAACCATGGAAAATGTGAAAAAAGAATCCTAACTTTTAGAAGCCTGAACAACACAGACTCACAATAAAATGTAACATTTAGAAGCCTGAACAACACAGGCTCACAATAAAATGTAACATTTAGAAGCCTGAACAACACAATAAAATTTAACGGTTAGACTTTATTTGGAGAGTCCGAAAATCCATCTGTTGGTGCTCTACAGATAGTTTGTTTATGATATGACTATCAACAAACTATCTGTTGATAAGCAACTAATTGTGTAGTTTAAGGGTAGGGGTAAGTTTAGAATATGATTTAGGGTAACGGTTAAGGTTAGGCTTAACATTAGGAGAAGGGTTAAGGTTAGGGTTAGGGTTAGTAGATAGTTTGTTACAATGTTGTTGATATTCTGCAGATACACTTTTTGGACTCTCAAAATAAAGTGTTACCAATTTAACTTTTAGAATCCTGAACAACACAATAAAATGTAACTTTTAGAATCCTGAACAACACAGGCTCACAATAAAATGTAACTTTTAGAATCCTGAACAACACAGGCTCACAATAAAATTTGAGAAACAGTTCTGATTAGTGATAGAATCATACTTTTTTTTTACTTGACGGCCATGCTGTTTTTATTAAACTTATTTATCATTTACATTTTGTTTAATGCAATGTATTACACTTACAATAGGATACTGTAGCCATGACTTCAATAAATCTATCGTAATATGCAGGTCTTGTGAATTATCGTGTCATTTGTAAGCTTTTAATCAAATTCTTTATGAAAAATAATCTTTTAAATTTACAGGCTGTTTCAGCACAGTTTTTTTGAAGGTTATGCTGGAAACACCTTGAGCTGCATGGCTATGTTTAGCAGGATTTTGAGAATTGGGCATATTTATCTTTAAGTTAATGCTTAACCAGTTTTTAAACACAGTCCGTCCAATTTACCAGAATGCGGCTGCCTTGCTGTAGAAAAGAGGCACTGGCCTTGTCATTCTCCTTCATAATATAAGCCATGTTTTTTAGTTATGCTGGCTTATTATATTGGGGCTATCAGCTGTTGATGTAGATGTTGGCACCTTAACCAAATGAGGCCTGATAGTAGAAGAAACCATGTTGTGAACATGGGTATAACCCGCCTCACACATCCTGTTTTAGGTTGCTTAAAACAAAATGTCTGAGACACATTTATCGCCCCATTCCTATTGTCGCTAGTGGTTATGTTCAATGTTTGGAACACTGGTGTAGTTCAATCCCATATCTCCCCCATAAGGTCAGTAGGTCATTAAATCGGGTTGTCTTAATCTGCATTTCCAGTTCTTGGCTACCATCTACACAGAGTAGATATTAGGGTTTCTAAAGAGATAATATATGCAGTTTTCCTGGCATCGGGTTAATCCATTTCATTAATTTGAGCTAATCCATCATTGCCTGAATACAGTGATTAAGAAATATGGCAACGAAAGGAGGGGTAAATCAAGGCACTGCTTTGGAGGTGGCCACCAGGGGACCTATTGAGCCGACTGTGAACTTGCACAGGCGTTGTGGAAACTGCTCAGCAATGGAAACGGACAGTGTGGACAGGGCTCCATTTTTGCTTTCAACCACCTCCAGTAGGGTTAAGAGGGACCTCACAATACAATTTTATCACAATACTTGGGTGCCCATACGATACGTATTGCAATACTCACGGTTCTAGCAATTCTGAATGGCTAACCAGCTCAAGGCGTTGTCTTGGGAAAAGCGGTCACTTGACTTGGGTGTAGCATTATTAGCAGAGGTTAGCTCCATGTGGCGTAGTGAGCTAAATCGCTGCACTGCTGTTTAGTCTACGCTACAATAGTCAGTGTTTCCATCCTGACTATGGCTTACCTACTTTGCAAGGACCTCCTGTACAAGGCAGCGCAAATTGGCATAGAGCTACCTGGGATTTGGGATTGATATATTGGATTATTGACCTCATCACGTCGCTCTCCAGCAACACCTTCTGTGCAAATCAGGCACCTGTAAGATCATTGCGGATGTAAAGTTGCTGAGAGTAATCATCCCGTGCATCAGCTGACTAAAGGCTTCCGTGTTGGATGAGCAGTGTGAAAACGATTGTCCGGCTCAGCGACATGTGGTCGGGTGAACCATGCGAGCGCCCCTATACCATGCTGCTTCTTTCCAAGGAGTTGCGTAGCTTCTGACAAGGTAGGGTCAGTAGGAATTGGACAAGACTATTTGGGTGGGGAGAAAATGGGGGATCACAAAAAAATGTATGAATTATTAGCAGAGGTAAGGAGCTGGTTAGCATGATCAAGCATGTATTTTTTGTGTATATACTTGGATGAATGCAAAGTAAAATTTTGAAAAAGTTATTCAAAATCAGTTTTGAATTTACTTTGCAAAAAATGGGCGCATAACTGCAGCTATAAAAACACCTATAGTGCATTTATTTTATTTTGCCTGATCAGATACTGACCTAACATTTAGAAAACTCTTACAACATACACTTATGTACATTTTTACCTTCCATATATTGTGCCCTGTAGAGCGGACATTCATATTAATTCATATTAATGTAGCCTAATTCCTAATTAAAACAAAAAACAGGTAAAAGCAGTTGATAAGTAACAAGTGATCTATGAAATTAACAGAGTAATTTTTTAAACTAATGTTAAGTAGTTATTTATGAACTCTCATTATCTGATCATTCAGGGTTTAATTTGGATCTTTCAAAAAGTTGTGAAGTCAACCACAAACCCAGAGAGAAGTACTTTTACTTTGTACTGTTTCCAACTCTGATGACAAGCTATGTGATTATACAGGTGTGACAGTGAAGACAGCTGCATGTTGCAAAACAGAATCTAAACCTGCATTCAAAAACAGAATCTAAACCTGCATTCAAAAACAGAATCTAAACCTGCATTCAAAAACAGAATCTAAACCTGCATTCAAAAACAGAATCTAAACCTGCATTCAAAAACAGAATCTAAACCTGCATTCAAAATGTTTAAAGGTTAAAAGTTAGTTAACCTAAATCGGTAAAAAATAAATTCTGGCACTTTATTGCAATAAGCCCTACAGTACATATCTCCCAGCACTGTGCCTGTCTTTAGAGTTGGCGTCTGGTGCGTTATCAGTGTCATACAGTGAAGGAGCCTAATATTTGCTAGCAGGCGATGTGTACACGTGTGCCCTGCCTCGGTTGTGTGGTGGTATGGGGAATACGTTGACCACTGCCTATGGTTCATGTGTTCCAGCAGGACACTGAATCGTCGCTAGTTTGAAACCAGAAACAGACCAGGTGTAACTTAAACCCTTTCCTCCTTGCTGTGGTACATCCTCATGTTTCACACCGACTAACTATGTCCCTTTTCCAGTGACGCCTCTGGAGATTTAACCAGTGCTGTGCGGTACCTAGTCTGGATGTGAAGTAGTACGTCTGCTTAGTGCTTTGCACTGTTTCTGATAAGAAGCTTACTGGCCAACAGTAGGACCAAAATGAATCTGATTTATTAACTACATACCAGCTTTATGTCTGTACTGACTCTACGCCAGTTCTTAGTCATGAACATGCAGAACGTGAATTATAGCAGTCTTTTGTAATTGTAGCAGTCTTTTGTAATTGTAGCAGTCTTTTGTAATTGTAGCAGTCTTTTGTAATTGTAGCAGTCTTTTGTAATTGTAGCAGTCTTTTGTAATTGTAGCAGTCTGTCTTTATCTGCTTATTCATTAAGCTATCCATATGCATCGATTGGGATGCCAAGTCCAATAATCGAAACGGCACGTTGACAAACACATTAGACATGACGATTTGTCTTCTAGGGTCATTGATTAGAATGTCACATTGTTTGCATTTGACTTGGCGTATCGTACTTACACAACGTTCAACAAAACTCTTCTGGATTTGGATTTGACTTGTCATTTGCAAGGTGTTGAGAATTCAAAGAATTTGCCACTGAGCTCAAGGAAATCTTTCCTGGTTCAGATTGTGTTTTATTGCTCTGGGCATAGGTTCAATCTAGGCTAAACACAGACCCACATGCAAAGGGGCTGACCACTCACTGTTTTGTGATTGACATTGGCTAAGGAGGGGCCTTTCGTTTGACTGTCTGGCTTTGTCAGGCTGTGGTCAGCTGTAAGGAGATTTACCAGGATTTGCACGTGGTGTCAACTAACCAGTATCCTCATCCCCCAGGCTGTTGCACATATGAGCTTGGAACAACTTCCTTTCTAAACTGGCCTTCGAGGTGCCACAATCGGAGGGAGTTTGCTATTTAACATTCTTGTCATAAGTAGATTTTAGCCAATAAATTAAACAATGGACACAATAGTTGAAGGTGTACGTTTAATATTGAGCCAATGGCTATCACTTTGCTGATTTTTTTGTGGGCTCTGTGTAGGCTACAGAAGACCACCTTTGGATCAAAACGCAACCAAACCGTCCACAAATTTGGGCACAAATTTCTGGGAAGGTGAAGAGCAGCCTGCCTAACCTACCCATGCTGTCTAGCTTCGATGTGGGAGCCAGCCGTTGTAGTCTGCTTTCACAGCCCTCAAGTTAATTTCTTTTGTAGAGTACAAGGTCTTTTACGGCTCATTGTTCCCGTCCCGTTGAATTCATTCACCACCAGTACAGTTCAACTTGGCATGATGCTGTCTTTCTCTTGGCTCCCAATTTCTGCAGTGTCATTGCCGTAGTTCACAGTCCCGTGGCATTGCTGAGGCCTATTGTCAGGAGGGATTCTGGAATGTTCTTTACATGGTGCAGTAAAGCTGACAAGCAATGGTGACCTGGGGAAACTGAGAAGGCTTACAGTTTATTAATGTGCTGTTATTACTGGTTTTAGCCTCCAAAATGAAAATGCCATGTGCAACAACAAACCCTGATATATCCATTAGTTACTGTGGCGTTTATCCACGTAAACACTAAGTAGTGGTTCACTAGCTAGGGAACCTGCTGGAATTTTGGACTTGGGCATTGTTGGTGTTTTCTACTGGGATACAACTCATCCTGTCAACTTCACATGTGTGACATTCGTCAATTTCCTAGTAACATTCATAGCTCTTTGCTAGTGGAATTGAATGATATTTTTTCATGGCTCCCATGACTTGGGAGTGTTTAGCTTAGTGCTAGTTGTTAGCTTAGTGCTCGTTGTTAAGCCCTGAAGAGGAATTTGTCTTCTGTGGTCTATCCCAAATGGCCCCCATTCCCTATAGTGTGCTATTTATGACTGTCCCATAGGGCTCTGCTCTGAAGTAGTGCACTACATTAAGAGTAGGGTGCCCTTAGGAATGCTTTGAAGGGACTAAGCTGAACCACTGTTTAAGGCTGACTGTGTGGTAACGTCCACCATTTTGTTTCTACAGAACCGCCACCCATAACAGGACCAGCCAAAGTGGTGAAGGCCAATCCTCGACCTCGGAGAGTAGCTAAGGTAATGCCCCTTTCCGCTCCAGCCGGCCAGTTGTGTGACTAAGCGTTTGTCTTAGTGATGTGTGCAGATTATGCTCTCTGATATGTAAATGATAGTTCCAGTGAAATCAGATGGTCAGATTAGGCATATAAACAAAGGTTTTTAAACACCTTTTGGGGTTATTAATTATGTGGTGGAGCTGATTTGACTAAACACATTTCAGTCTGGTTGATAGTTTTGATTTCAAAAAATCCTTTGGACGGTCTTTTCAGGTTGGCGATTTCGGTGACGCTATGAACTGGCCCACCCCGGGAGAGATTGCAACTAAAGAAACACAGGTAAGTTTTGCAGGTAGAAATTATGAAGCCAAGCACGCGCACCCTCTCACACGCGCACATTAGTTCCTAATTATTTTATTTTTTGAATCAGTGAAGTGAATACATATGTATTCAACATATTTGTCCAATCAGACTGAGTGAGAGCAAAATTTAGTTAGGGGGCGGCAAGGTGGTTTAGTGGTTAGGAAATCTGACTGGTGTCCTTAAGGACCCTGGTTTGAATTCCCAAACCCAAAGGTGAGACATTTTACTCTGTCCATGAGCAAGAAAGAACTCTGATCATTACCAGGTTGTTGCTGTAAATAACAAGTGTTCTTTGTCAACTTGCCTGATTGAATCTCTGAAAAAATTAGGTCCTTCCACTTAAGGATCTGTTGTGCTCTCTATCTGCTTATCAAACTGACACGTACCTCGGCACAGGGAAAGAGTTTCATCACCTCTTTTGCTTCAGAAAGTTGTCTAAAGTATGGGAATATAAAGGTTGTGATTTAAAGTGTGCACAATGGAAAAGAGGAGAGAAGAATGGTTAATTTTAGAAGTGAAAGTTTATCTAATTAACTGAGACTTGATGGAAAAGGTGAGTATTTAAGGTCCCAAAGCGGTGTTCTAGATGCAATGATAAACCTTTAAACATTTGTTATTTTGAAATAAATTGGTCTTGAAACAACTTTTCTCATAATGTTTTGTCGTTCTGAGCACCAATCTGAAGCTGTGAGGAAACAAACGTGAACAAAGGCTTTAAGACCAGGCAGATATCCTTTTCAAGCTAAAAAGCTCCTAGTGTCATTGTGCAGGTCTGTAGATGTTGAACAAGACGTGCCATTCAGAACGTAATAGGCGTTACTCTAGTCAAGGTCATTTGTGACTGTTTTCGTGCATTAACCTAGAGCAGTGCTCGGAAGGCATTATTGTTTTAGATGTAAGGTTTTCCCAGTTTATTTCTGAGAACCTGTATTGTAGTTTAGACTGTTATTGAGTTATCCACATTCAGCTTTTGGCCATAGTGGTGATGTGACATCAACTGTTTCAGAAGTAAATCAAATAAATACAGAGTCAAATAAACAGCATAGCACAGGACGCCTACAGGGTTTGAAGGACAACACGGAAGACGAGTTTGCTCTCAGCTCCTCTCCATTAATGAATCCGCCCTGGGGCTTTTGCGGCGGGCAGGTAATTGTAGAGCACACTCAGACGAGCAACTCTGCTGGCTCATTTTGAAATTTGAGGTCATTTTGCCTCTTAGTTGGCACGGTGACACTCTTTGAGAAGCTTAAGCATACATCCCAAATGGCACCCTATTCCCTAAAGTAGTGAGGAAATAGTCTGAGAACACTGACTACATTGCTGTACATTCTCCTCACGCCTGGTAGGGAACGACCGACTCCCACCTGAGAGAGAATCTTGAGTGCTCCGCCCCCCAGCTTAAAGACACACCTGAGACCGGTAGCGATAAAGGCACTTAGAGACCCACCCAGCTCTCTGAACTCTACATTTTCTCCTGTACAGTCACCTGTCTACACCAATGCTCGCTGACCAGTTTCTGACGCAATGGGTCGTCAGTCCGGCCGTACAGTAGCGCAACCCTGCTGGATAGTAGTTTGTCAGGGTTGAGGAGACCTGAGTGCCTCTTTTATTTTTATTTTTTTTGACAGAAGGGGTACGGGAGGGGCTGTCGCCCACTTTTTGCCATGCGCGATGTAGGTCACAGCAGGGCCAGGAATAGCGATGCTGGGACCAGATCCTAAATGAGGGATGTCCATTTAGGGATCCCCAAAACACGTCCACCAGATACCCCCCCAGATCTCGGCTGTTATTTTGGGAACCACAGAATTCTAATCAGTACATCAAAGTTTTCATCAAATCTATTGGGAATAGATTATCAAAGTGTTTGAATTTTGAATTAATTTGCCAATTTAAAAACTCTCAAAAAATTGTAGATTTTTTTTTATTTCTGAAGGGACGTGTTGTTGTCGTCACTCGTTATATTTCACCAATTTCTGTGATCATTCAACAGGTACTTTCATGAAGTTACTGGAATTGAGTTCCCTCACTTTAAAGGTTGTTTTAACGATGGACTGCCTACATTTTGGTGCCACACCCAATCCACCCATCTGACAATTAAAATCACATTTGTCATTGTGGAATGTGCGTGCGTGCGTGCGTGTTTGTGTGTGTCTGCGTGCGTGCCACTGTTTAAATGGTGCTCCTAACCTTCCAGACGCAGTCCTAAAACGCCTCCCTTCTGTCCCCTCTGCTCAGATTGAGGTTGTGGCGGGGACGGTGTCAAGCCCCAAGCCCGTCAGGCCCGTCAGGCAGGTCAGGGAGGTTTGCTCCTCAAGGAGGTCCCCAGTAAGTTCAACCCCAAGCTCTCTGCCTCAGGAGAGCCTGAACAAAAACACAATGCTCGCTAAGAGTGTGGTGCAGTGGGCTGCCACTTGGGGTGATGTTAACCAATCAAACGCTTGCTGGGGAATCAGTAACACCAATGGGGAGACTGTTGCACGGACCCTGTCCATCTCTTCCTGGCTTCACCAGAGCAACCAATCAGAGACACCCAATAAGTTGTGATGTGGGTCCGTGCAACCAGCTTCCTGCGATGTTGGGATGGCCTGCTGCTGCTGTGGTGGGGATAACCATGAGCTTGAGTGTGGTGTTGACTAACTTTCAATGTCAAGGGAACTCTTGTTTATATAGAACTTTGTTGATTTCTGAGAAATGACTTCTGCCCAAGGACTGGAGTGTCATACCACTGATTTAGGCTATTTGTTTTCTGATACTTATTTATATTTAGTCATGTACACAGCTGTTCTCCTTCCTGTTTAAAAACAAGTTTGTAAAGCGTGTTACATATCTAAAACATTACACAAATAATTTTACAGTGCATTGTTAAACCTTTGTTTGCTAATATCATTACTGCTTTTTTACATCCTGCATTTAAGTTATTCTAGATGCCAGTGAGTGAAGCTAGAGGGAAACAACTAGCCCAGTCTTGCCAAATGGAGTCTTGAAGCTAAATGCTTTGCATGGTCTACCTACCGTTTAGAGGGTGTAAAAGTGTGGGGTGCTCCAACATACATTAGAACTAAACTTTAATTTGACAAATGGCGCACTGCATGACTGAAAGAACTCCCTCTGTGTTTAGACAGATACCTTGATTCTCTCCTACTTTGAGAACGAGCGGAAGAAGCACTTCACGTGTTTCCGTTTTATTCCCACTGATGTCTTCGGTGGAATATCTAGTCATGCCCTGTTCAGAAGTAGTGCACTATATAGGAATTTGAACAGCCGTTACAACACTACCTTTTAAGAACGTTACCTAGTCATCCACATGGCCCATGTCAGATTCTAGTCACTAGCTGGTTGACTTTAACGCTATGCTGACATTTCCTTCCTACTCATCTGCCCTCTGACATTTCAGATCTGGGAGTAGGTCTGTAATGTGTTAGAGGAACAGTTGGTGGAACAAAGGATCAGCATTAAGGTCTCTCAGCCACTGTTTCCCAGGATAAAACGCAACCAAATGGGAAAGTCTTCCACTAGTTAACCCCAAATCTTTCCTCTTCCCAACTGACAGTCACAACTTCCACCTTAATGATCGATTAACCTCAAATCCCAAATAAGATAACAGCTGTACAACTCATCCGATATGGCACCTTATTCCCTATTTAGTGCATTAAATCTGACTGTGTTAGAGTATAGGACACATTTAGGACGAACCTTCAGTGAGCCTTGTGTCCACCTGTGTGCCAGGCCCCCAAGAAGCCGGCGGCCAGGAAGGAGGTCAAGGAGAAGCACGAAACCAACGAAGAGAGCAAAGAGAACCAGAAGGCGAAGTCGGACGACTCTGGGGAGGAGAAGAACGGGGACGACGACACTCAGAAGAATGGCCAGAAGAAGAAAGGTTGGTGTCTTCAGCCTGCCGTGACCTTCAATTAATACTGGACCTCCACAAGTTCTAGAGGGGGGAGGTTTCTCAAAGCGTGCGTGTATTGGTTGTGTGCATACTGCATGGGGTTTAAAGTTTTAAATATCAATTTTCTCTCACTTATTCCTGTCCATAAAAATATCAGACCAAAATAAATTATATTGATGCATATATTTTAAGGAATTTGTACACTGCAAGGCTTTTGGGGCATGCCAGAACCCTGGGGCTTTAACACTAAACAAATGTTTGTGTGAAAAGAGTAAACAACTCCCATCTACCTAGTCATTGTGTTAACATAAATTATGTCTGTTGGCCAATACTTGCTTGGTGTCCTGTCCATGTACACATGTTGTAGGCCAAAGCAGAACTGAAACATACCTTCTCATTGAAGGAAATCCAGTTGCCTGTAGTCTGGTTTTGCATGAGGCTGAGCTGACCTTGTATTGACTAGTACACTCAGTCTGAGCTTGGCTCAGGAGAGTATGAGTAGGAGGCAGGCTGGGAGATGTTTTGGCAGAAGTAGAGTCAGAATTATCCAGCCAGCGCCTTCTGACCTTCAGAATGAGACATCCCATCAGTCGGTTTGAGCGAGTGGCTCTTTTGTCACCTGCGGTGTCAGCATAGAGAGACAGGGCCACGTCCCTTTTAGCAGGGGCAACTTCCATCCAGCTCGCTCTTGTCTCTGGGTGCTGCGCTCCACTTACAGACCTCTTACGCCCCCTGCTGGCCAGGAGGGGAACTGCACCTCGAGCTGTCTAGAAAATGGGTGGGGAAACTTACTCCTTCAGTGAGTATTTTTTTAGTATGAGCCATAAATAAAACGAGGGTATTTTTTTTTAAGATTACCTTTTGTTGTCTAATTCCTTGATTGGATAAGGATTAGCCTATAAAACACTGTCTGCAGACTAGGTTTCAGGGCAGCTTGGTCAGTGCTGCCCTATCTTTCCCTCTCTGCACACATTAAGTCGATTCGCAGCTACCCCTGCCTGCCTGGGTCTAATGGCTGAAAGGGATGCGTGGTCTCAGACACAAGTAAAACAGATGACAACTACTGCTATTTTGTAAACGTGATGGATAGAAGCCTCCCTAATGTGTGTGCGCGTGTGTGTGCGCGTGTGTGTGCGTGTGTGTGTGCGTGTGTGTGTGCGTGTGTGCGTGTGCGTGTGTGCGTGTGTGTGTGTAGGAAACAAGCACAAATGGGTGCCGCTGATGATCGAGGTGAAGTCGGAGGGGCCTAGAGAACGCTCTGCCTCCCGAAACAACACCCGTCAGAACGAGGTACCAAGGATCCCCACCAACAGCAGGAACGACCTCCGGGGTGAGTGATGTCATCACCCAGCGCCAAGTTGATCCCTTGTGTTCAGTTTAGTTTTATTTCTGCATAGAAATGCAGATGCAATTGTATGTACGTTGAAATTCATATGAAGTGCAATAAATGTAGAATGAACACAATATAATGTATTTAACATCAGGAAAATTGAGGTTTTACAGGACCTTACGTATAAGCGTTACGCAACGGGGGGTGTTATATTATGCGTGTTTGTGGTGTGTTTTTAGACTGGCACAGTGGGAAGTACGAGCGCGAGTGGCGTGACGACCATGACGAGGTGTCCAGCGTGAAGAGTGAGGGAGCTCCCTTCCGTGGGGTGTTTCGGGGGCGTGGCCGTGGCAGAGGGAGGGGCCGGGGGCGTGGCAGAGGTGGCACGAGAGGTAAGCTAAAGTGTCAGTTTATGTGAATAGCCTATATGCACAGCTCCACTATTTCCTGAACTTAAGGCAGCTCCTTTGTTTCCTGTCTTACATTATTGGACAAACTGATTAATCCACGTGTGTCACAATGGTCAAACACAAGTGGATTAATCAGTTTGTCCAATAATGTAAGACAGGAAACAAAGGAGCTGCCTTAAGTTCAGGAAGTAGTGGAGCTCTTCATATAGAGCCCATAGACCGATGCTTTCTACAGTTGACTCACTGTAATTACACATGTAATAAACTAACCAGGGCAGTCTTTATGTATTGTTTTTACCTACAGGATCAGGAATATTCTTATTAATCCTAAAAACAAAGCCTTTCAAAGTTAAAAAACTAGTTTGAAACTATGTTTCAGGTGTCCATTTTAGCAAAGAAAGGCTTTTCAGATACATGTTGTTTTTGACCTTCTTTTAGCTCACATTTCTGTGGTTGTAAGGCAAGCTGTAGAACAATGCCGGAGAAGGGAGCCAGGTCACCCAGCCAAGCTCAGCCACGCTTGCTTCTTGGCGCTGCATTTTGGCTCCTGCTAGCCAATCTCAGGTTGACAAGGCTCATGTGGATGGTGCCTAGGTGCCGTGTGACCCTGAACTGGCCACACAAAGATGCCCTAAAAACAAGCAGTGTAATAACCACTGGTGGGTGGTCGTAGAAGGCCTGTTTGAGATTACTTTGCCTAGTAAATCTGTTTCCTGAAACAAACCCTTTGGTATTTCTACAAAAACATATAGTCTGTGATGAATAATTGGTCAACTATTAAAATTCAAGCAGTTTTGGTGCTGCACAACGGGAGTAAAGGCACAGATATCTGATGTAAATAACAGAAGTTTTCTAGGTTTGCCTGATTATAACGTTAGCATAAGTTATTCAATAGGAAATGCAGGTAAGAAATCACCAATTGACTTACTTTGTTACTGTCCATGCACAGATGTGTATTTAGATAACCTTTCTTGACTTCAATTTAGATTGCTGTCACAGGCTTCCCAGGGGACACAGCTGGCCTGGAAACATGTCCCTGCTGTCTTTCTGCACTGGCGCTGCCTTGATTTAGAGTAGGTTTGTGACCGCTTGCCCTGTAATGGTTTATAATTGCCATGTCCCACGCCAGGTCATTATGACTACCATCACGGTTACAAGGCCTTCGACGGCAAGGACGGCGCCTACGGACAGAAGTACGGCGCCCCCGTGACTTACTATTATGACAACCTGAGCAGCAACGACCTGTGTTCTGTGGATCAGGACCTGCTGAAGGACTACGTTAAGAGGCAGATGTAAGTACTACTGCTGGCTGCCAAACAGGAAGCACAACGTTGTCTGACATGAAATATGAATTAATATGCGTTTTAGTCATCCAAAAGATACTCTTATCCAGAGCGATTTGCAGTAAGTATAGGGACATACCCCTGGAGCAAGTAAAACCGTAAGGCACCTCAAGGACACCATGTCTCTAGATATCTAATGCCCCATAAATGTCGGCAGTCAGAATGCTGTTTTTCCCCAACTCCAAAACCAAGCTTAAAGTGTAGGCAGACACTTAGTCTGAACACTTCTCCCAGGTACACAGATGTAAGTGAACCATTTGGTCCTCTGTGTCTCCACAGTGAGTACTACTTCAGCCTGGACAACCTGGAGCGGGACTTCTTCCTGCGGAGGAAAATGGACCAGGAGGGCTTCCTGGCTTTGGGGCTGGTGGCCAGCTTCCACAGGGTCCAGGCCCTCACCACTGACGTCGGCCTCATCATCGAGGTATGCTCCTCCATTCTCTGGCCAGGTGGCCTCGTGACCATCAGTATGTTTCTGTGACTTCAGGCTCAGGCCACCAAGCAGTAAAAGGGTGTGGTAGATGGACAAAGACCCACATCTAAGGGCTTTTCTCAGGCACGACACATCATAGTGTCTGGATGCAGCACTTAGCCACGGTATATTGGCATCTTACCACAACCTGATGTGAAGCATTATTGCTATTATGAACTACACTGCAGAAATAATAATTAAAGGGACACAATCATCACAGTACAACACCAAGTCAGTTAAACCTCAGGGGTATCCATCTGTCCAGTTAGGAAGCATAAGCGATTGTGTATCAATGTCACCTGTTTTAGTGCAAATGAAAGTGACATCAGGTGTACTGGAGGCAACAGCAAGACAACCCCCGAAAAGGGAATGGTTTTAGAGGTGGTGGCCACAGACAATTGCTCTCTCCTTATCCTTCATGACTGATTCTTCAGTTTTAGTAGGTTCCTTGTCAATACTGGTATCATGAGGCGGTACCTGCAACTCATTCAGGTTGCACAGGTAGTCCAGCTGTCTCCCAGTTAGCACCCCGTTGTCTTTACAGATGAAAAGCAGGTTCACACTGAGCACATGTGACAGATATGTAAGAGTCTGGAGACACTGGGGCGAAAGCTATTCTGCCTGCAACATCATCCAGCGTGACCAGGTTTGGCGGTGGGTCAGTGTTGGTCTGGGGAGGCATATCCTTGGAGGGTCGCACAGACCTCCACGTGTTAGCCAATGGTACCTTGACTGCTGTTAGGTACTGGGAGTAAATCATCAGACCCATCGTCAGATCTTGCACTGTTGTAGTTGGCCCTGGGTTCCTCCTGGTGCAGGACAATGCCGTGGCCAGTGTGTGTATGCAGTTCCTGGATGATGAATAACTTTTTTGTTGAATTGCATTTCACAATCTAATTTAAACAACATCAAATTAAGTAGCTAATGACTCCTTCCTTAGATGTGAAAAGCACCCAAAATTATTTCTAGTCTGTTCAAATAGAGGATCTGCAGGAAGTCTGAAAATGTAGCCTTTTAAAAGCTGACCAGATCGTGTTCTATGTAGGGTGTATTTATGCATCAACAAACACACTTGACGTTTTTAAACTATTGTTTTTCAAAAGAATGGATTACGCTTGGTCAACAAAGAATAATCTTTGTCTTGTTTGAACCACCGTGTTTGTACGTTACACAAAGTGTCCATTGACTTATCGATGTGTCATGACCACAACACTGCCCTGTATAATCGATGTGTCATGACCACAACACTGCCCTGTATAATCGATGTGTCATGACCACAACACTGCCCTGTATAATCGATGTGTCATGACCACAACACTGCCCTGTATAATCGATGTGTCATGACCACAACACTGCCCTGTATAATCGATGTGTCATGACCACAACACTGCCCTGTAGGCTTTAAAGGACAGCAAGGAGGTGGAGATCATCGACATGAAGATCCGCCGGAAAGTGGAGCCGGAGAAGTGGCCTCTTCCGGGCCTTTCTATTGGACCGGACCACAACCAGGTTGACCTGACGCAGCTCATCAACTGCCCGGAGTTTGTACCCAGGCAGATGCCAACAGAGCAGCAGACAGGTATAGTGTTAACACTCCCTTAGTCAGCCAATCAGATGCCTCGCTTTAGACTAGTACCATTGTATCCATGCTTTTTTGCTTGTTTTAATAATAAGCAGACTGCTTGCCTCTGTCTATTAACTGTTTGCATTATTTTGGGAAGCGACCTTGAGTTCTTGATAGGTGCTATAAAAAATATACATTATTATTTTTGCTATTAAAGATGTGAACATTATATACATATCATAACATTTACTTTCAAAACAGAGAGTTATACTTCGCTATGCAGATAAGTATGTTTCACAGTCTATCGCAACCCAGCTATTTTTAGCCTTTTGGAGTGTCTTCTATCACACATGGTTATTATCCACCACATTGCCGGCCACAGCTTCAGTGACTGCGTTCACACACAGACCAATTCTGATCTTTCTTTCTACTAATGTATCCAATCACATCAGACCTTTTTACCTTCTGGTTATATTGGTCAGGTAAAGTTTTGAATTGTGATTCTCCCCCAGAGTCTGATGTTATGCACCGAGCTGGATATATTTGTCATTTAGCAGACGCTCTTATCCAGAGTAATGTATAGATATAGGCACTGTCCCCACGTTGTAATAGATCCCACAATCTGAGAAATACTCAATGGTGGGATGGACCTTTTATTAGTAAAAATGCATGTTGAAACAGCCAGAAATAAAAATTGACAGTCTGTACTCTTGACTCATTTTAATTGAATTTTGATATGCCTTGAGTATATATCAAAAATGGCTCTATTTAATTTATTCTCCCAATACTTTTGAGGGTGATGTACATTTAAAGTTTTCGGATCTATTTTACTATAAATAGAATTTGCATTTTGCAATATAACTTTGAAAGTTGGAAATACCTAAACATTGTCTCATGCGTTAAACCTGTATTTAGAATATTTATTTGAGTTTCTTGTTCTATGTAGTAGAATGTTTAATACAAATACAAGCTGAAGTAGTTGTTGCTGTTCACAATGCCCAGTCTACCAGAGCACTCACCCGTAGTCAGTCTAACAGAGCACTCACCCGTAGTCAGTCTAACGGAGCACTCACCGGTAGAGTCAATCTAATCGACAGAGTCTGCTCCAGGGTCGCCGCGCTCCTCCACGCCAACCAGGGGCTCTGCCCGTGCGTCCCTGTTGCCCAAGCTGGAGCAGGACGTGTCCAACCTGAAGAGCATGCCCAAGGGCCTGTCGGCCAGCCTGCCCGACCTGGACTCTGAGTCCTGGATTGAGGTAAAGAAGAGGCCCAGGCCGTCTCCAGGCAGACCCAGGGTGAGTGGAGCTGAAGTGGGTGGGCTTTACGTCACCATGGTAACGCCTGTAACAGTGCTTCTATTTAGTCATTTAACATGACTGTCTATTGAGCGTGTGCCCTTGTACTCTGTCTAATTGCAGTTTAGCCAGACAGATGGATTGATGCTTGAGAATGTTCTGCGTCCATATATGTTAGCCAACACAAGAACCACAGCAAGGTTTTGATTTTCTCTTGAAAACGCCCCCCCACCCTTGTGTAATGTGAAAAATGCTGACATCCCACGTTAAACGGGGATTTGCTGTGTGGATGGGATTGGTCATTGAAGGTCCCTGTATGCTACTTCATTAGGTAGCTGGTTGATTTCTTTTTAA
The DNA here is from genome assembly GCA_016801145.1 of Umbra pygmaea. Lineage (NCBI taxonomy): Eukaryota > Metazoa > Chordata > Actinopteri > Esociformes > Umbridae > Umbra > Umbra pygmaea. The sequence continues at coordinate 21,884 of JACXGM010009307.1, forward strand.
AGTTAGCGGGCGTCATCTGCCATTCAATCTAATGACCTTGTAGCACTGCACTGTGTACCAGACTCGCTTTCCTGCTGAGAGGGAAGTTTTGACAGAAAAAGCAATGAAATGTGGTTTAGCATCGAATCCAGACTGCAATAAGTAATATAGGAGCAGATATTAGTACAGACTGCTGTGGGACAAACTCAGTATGACGAAGCATATCTATAAAAACCCTCAGTATGACTAAGTATATCTATAAAAACCCTCAGTATGACTAAGTATATCTATAAAAACCGTCGGTATGACTAAGTATATCTATAAAAACCCTCAGTATGACTAAGTATATCTATAAAAATGGTCTGTATGACTAAGTATATCTATAAAAACCGTCGGTATGACTAAGTATATCTATAAAAACCCTCAGTATGACTAAGTATATCTATAAAAACCCTCAGTATGACTAAGTATATCTATAAAAACCTTCGGTATGACTAAGTATATCTATAACAACAGTCAAGTGAAAGGTTTTCCACTTTGTATATATACTTACAGTCAACATGCAGAGCGAAATGTCTCTCAATTTCAAATAAACATCTGAATGCTGTCGGGAATATAGATGCTTTTTGTGTTTTTGGATTCAGGTGGTTATTTGATGGCGTGACACAGCTCACATGATGGTATGTCAGCTCCTAGAGAACTGGATTGCTAGATAGAGAAGAGTCTTGTTTATTTTGGTGGAGGTTTATTTCACGTTTTCCATCCCGATGCCAGTGTTTGAACGTTAGCCCCCCCTGCATCCTCCATACCTCTACATTGCTTCTCTCCACCTCCTTGTCTCCCCGTCCATCCACACCTCCCACCCTGGGCGTTGACTGATGTAGACCCCCTCGTTGCAGCAGAAGGACGAGGCCCGCTCCCCAGTGCCCCAGGTGGGCTCCAGCCCCGTTCTCCCGGCCCCGCCCGCCTCCGCAGCCCGCGAGGAGCAGGATGAGCCGGAGGAGCTGGACTTCATGTTCGACGAGGAGATGGAGCAGATGGACGGCCGCAGGAACACCTTCACCGACTGGTCCGACGAAGACTCGGACTGTGAGATCGCCGACAACGACGTCAACAAGATCCTGATCGTGACGCAGACACCGCCCTACCTTCGGAAGCACCCGGGGGGCGACCGAACCGGCCACCACACCTCCCGCTCCAAACTGACCAACGAGCTGGTGAAAGTGATCAACGACGGCCTTTACTACTACGAAGCAGACTTGTGGGATGACAACTTCGAGCCTGAGTACGCCACCATCAAGGTCAGTACCCTCGAGTCGAGCAGCATACCATTCTGGCTAGAATTGGAGCATTCATGCGAAGATAACTTTTTTCTTTTTGTAGATTTATAAGGGTTGTAATACACATCAGAATTTTTCTTAACAGTAAATAACTGGTTAGGAAGTTAAGTGGAGCGTGTTCCAGGCCCAGAATGCTAGGAAGAACCACATGGTTAAAACAAACAATAAAAAGAAACAACAATAACACATGACAAACTGGAACTAACAGCACTAGTGTATTACTAATATCAGTTAAATAGGCTGTTCTGACAAGTTCCAGGTGGGCATTCTGGCTGCAGGTTGGGTGTTTCTTTCCAAGGCATGTGTGTGTGTTTCTGGATGTGGCAGACCTCATGGTGCTTGTTTGCCATTCAGGTGTGATTATTGTCCTGGTTCCCATTGTTGCGGCGCTCTTTGTTTCCTTCACGTGCTCTCGTCCAGTTGTGTGTGGAAAAAGAGGTGGTTGTTTATAAATAACGCGATCCTGAGTGGCCTTGGCCTAGCTGGGGGATCTGAGGAGAAGGTCTGGCGGGAAAATGGCTTTTTAGATGTCAACACAAGTCTCTTGGTCAGAGATGTCTATGCCTGCAAATGTAAGTCTTGTTTAAAATTGTGTACCAAGTGGCACTCTATTGCGTATTGTCACTTCTCCTTGTGGCTGGTTTTGTTATTGATCACAGTTGAGGGCTTTGTATTTTGACATTGATACCGTTGATAGTCCAGCTTGAGCACGGATTAAATGGAAGTTTGATCAACTTAATTGCGTTGATCTTGAGTTTGTGGAGATTTACTTTCAGGTGTCAACAGATCTGTTTTATAAACTACTGTCCAACCTGGTTAGATAATGTCATTGGGTAAATTTCTCCAGCAGATACAGTCTGGTCAGATTGTCCCCATTGAAACTGCTTGTCATTTCTATGGTTGGCCTTTAATCTCTTGGAACCAGAGCAGCCTGTTGGTCTCTCCTTGGGCCTGTCTGTTTTGTGGTTGGTCTTCAATCTGTGTCTTTGAAACAGAGCAGCTTGTTGGTCTCTCCCTGAGCCTCTCTGTTATGTGGTTGCAGCAAGAGGTGGAGAACTTCAAGAAGGTTCACCTGATCACCCGAGAGGAGTTTGACTGCCTGACCCCAGAGGCCCCCGTCGACCCAAACCAGGAGGTACCCCCCGGCCCCCCCAAACCCCAGCAGAGTGAGTATCAGGCAATAACACAGACCAGACATGAACTACTTGTTACAGCCTGTTTTGACATTTGATAAACCCAAGAGTTCTCCACATCATCCAGGTGGTTAATGGTTCCATGCTCATGGATCTGTAGAAACACTGCGTTCAGATCTCTGACCTCTCTTGTCTATCCTCCCAGTTCCCGTAGACGCCTTGGCCAACAAACTGTTCGGGGCCCCTGAGCCTTCCACGATAGCGCGCTCCCTTCCGACGACAGTGCCCGACTCGCCCAACTACCGCAGCGCCCGCACACCTCGAACCCCTCGCACGCCGCACCGCAAGGACCAGGCCATGACGCCCCGCTTCTACCCTGTGGTGAAGGAAAGCCGGCCCGTCGACGCCAAGGTACAAGACTCACCCCTTTGTCCCCTCTGTCCACACTTACAAGTTAAACGTTTTTATCATCACTGTAAAGATGGGATGAATATTGTTCTAGGACGTCTTTGCTACTGTCCTTTCCTGGGGGGTGGGTACGGCGTGGTTAACCGTTAGTCTCGTCCCCACTTCTCACTAGACGCCCCGGAAGCGGAAGACCCGGCACAGCTCCAACCCGCCAATGGAGAGTCACGTGGGCTGGGTGATGGACTCACGGGAGCACCGCTCCAGAACCGCCTCCGTCAGGTGAGTCCAGACCCTTGAGCACAACCTGAACAATACATTAATTACATATTAATAAAGCATGAATTAACAGTTCAGAACAACACTTGAATTACATATTAATAAAGCATGAATTAACAGTTCAGAACAACACTTGAATTACATATTAATAAAGCATGAATTAACAGTTTCATTGAGTTGTTTATTAAACCTGTTAACCTCCTGTTGAGATACTTAAGGGCTAATAAACCAGTTTGATTTATTTATATTTGCGTTTAACAAATGAATGGACTAATAAGTTAAATTTTTATTCCTGTGTAATTTGGTAAATGTACTCACTAATCCCATTTTGGTAAACAGTGAAGTGGTTTTGGTAAACGGTGAAGTGGTTTTGGTAAACGGTGAAGTGGTTTTGGTAAACGGTGAAGTAGGGCTGGGCAATATATTGATATTATATCGATATCGTGATATTAGACTGATTATCGTCTTAGATTTTGGATATCGTAATATCTTGATATGACAAAAGTGTTATCTTTTCCTGGTTTTAAAGGCTGGATTACAGTAAAGTGATGTAATTTTCTGAATTTACCAGACTGTTCTAGCTTTTCTATTATTTGTCTTTACCCCACTTAGTTATTATATACACATCAATGTATAAAAAAAAATCTCATTGTGTAAATAGTTAATTGTAAGCACCAATTGTCAACCCTACAATTTTTTTTACAATTTCCCAGCTCTATTTGTCATACTTACTCACCACATCCAATATGATTGAGCATTATTCTTTAACTATAATATATTTGAATATTAAATTGACAGATATTGGTAAATGTTCCAAAAACAATGTCTGTGTCTTGCACATCTCTATGACAAAGAAAGTGCAATTCTTCACTTGTTAATTTTAATAAAGAAAATTCAATTTTTTTCTTTACAGATGTGTACACATTTTCCAAACTTTAAAAATAATTAAATATCGAGATATATATCTTTAGTCGTTAAAGCTACAAAATATATTGAGATATTCATTTTGGGCCATATCGCCCAGCCCTACGGTGAAGTGGTTTTGGTAAACGGTGAAGTGGTTTTGGTAAACGGTGAAGTGGTTTTGGTAAACGTATAGTAAGAGTATGTTTTATCTGTTGAATGACTCTTTGTGTTCTAGCTCCAACGCCAGCCCCTCAGAGGGGACCCCTGCCCTGGGGGGGATCGGCTGCACCCCCCAGTCTCTTCCCAAGTTTCAGCACCCGTCCCACGAGCTGCTCAAGGAGAACGGCTTCACGCAACATGTTTACCACAAGTACCGGCGGCGCTGCCTAAATGGTAATCAGACTGAAAACTTTTATTGAATTGTTGGGAAGCATATTCAATAGTTTAACACCATGAGGTAACGGAGTGGTGAATTAGTCTTGTTTAACCGACTGGTATCCACTGTGGCCCGGGTGATGTGGGGTTTGCCTGATGGATCAATCCGACGCAAAGTTGATTGGACAAACAGGCACATTATTTGGATGTTTATCTGGCTGGTAGAATAATTTTGTATAATATTGTAATGTCACATTGGTTGAATATTCAGACGGCTCAGCGGTTAGGGAGTCAGGCGGCTCAGCGGTTAGGGAGTCAGGCGGCACAGCGGTTAGGGAGTCAGGCGGCACAGCGGTTAGGGAGTCAGGCGGCACAGCGGTTAGGGAGTCAGGCGGCACAGCGGTTAGGGAGTCAGGCGGCTCAGCGGTTAGGTTGCCAGTTTGATTGCAGACTGAGCTTTGAGCAAGGTAAGACATTTTCAGGTGGGTGGATATTTTAGAAGGATCATGTGACCGTGGTTTCTGTTTAAATCTGTTATTACGTTGCTTGTTGCTTCATCATAGAAAACCTATGTACTTTAGGAGGGGTTATGTATGCAGTAAACTGGATGAAAAAAATGTGATTGTGTACTATAATGTTTTTTTATTATCAAATCCCAGAAAGTAACAGTTTCACACCCTTGTCACTTTCAAATGGATACATGGCGCAACTGTGCTTCTTCTAGAAAAAATAAGACGGGTTTTCACATGCATCCTCAAGGGCAGCAACTAAAATAGTTAGGCAACAGCTTTAAAAAAAAGAATGGGAGTAGTGTGGTATTTGGGAGATGCCTTGCCACTGTCAGACTGACCTTTTAACACGTCTATCCAATGGATACATTGTGCAACTGTGCCTCTTCTAGAAACAGTAAGCCAGGTTTTCACATGCATCCTCAAGGGCAGCAACTAAAATAGTTAGGCAACTGCTTTAAAAAAATAATGGGAGTAGTGTGGTATTTGGGAGATGCCTTGCCACTGTCAGACTGACCTTTTAACACGTCTATCCAATCACAGAACGCAAGCGGCTGGGCATTGGCCAATCCCAGGAGATGAACACGCTGTTCCGGTTTTGGTCTTTCTTTCTGAGGGACCATTTCAACAGGAAGATGTATGAAGAGTTCAGACAGCTGGTGGTGGAGGATGGCAAGGAGGGGTACAGGTAACCTTCACGTCCCACTTTGCTTTCTTCCTCCAGCTTCCGTTTACCCTACAAACTTGATTTTCTTTTTTGTTTGAGCTAAACCATGAAACACTAACATGCTCAATTCAGTCAAGATTAGTCTTTCACTTAAGACTACTTATTAGTTAGATCAACCATGTTCGGGTACAAAGATCTTGTCTCAGTAGGTCCTTGCAGGATCTGAGTTGTGTGTTAATGGTGTTACCATGTGGGTGTTGGTTGTCTGTCTG
>JACXGM010009308.1:0-16379 GCA_016801145.1 Umbra pygmaea
ATCATAATAAAAAAATGTAATGTAGTGCTTTTGGAGCGCCTGGTACTTGGTCAGTGCTACCGCAACAACAGCTTTCTAGGTGGCATCCATGTTTTTCTCCGACTCGGACGTGCAAAACATAATAGAACGCTTGAAGTGTGTAAGTGACGTCATATCCGAGTTCCGAGTCGGATCTTTGGGATAATCGAACGCAGCATAAAACTGTTTATATACCGATTTTTCCAGAAGTCAACGGGAGAAATGAATAGGAAATTTACTTCTGGAACCCAAGCTCTCTCGGACGAGGGGCGGGACTGTTGAGCTCTATTCTGCTAGCAACACCAACGATGATGTCATAAGTTCGGTATTATGATATCACCTTCAAAATAAAAGGCAGAATGTCAACGTAAATCAAAGTGTATAATTCCCCCAGTAACATAAATAAAATAAAAATGAAAGTTAGCAATTCAGGCTCTATAGTACTTGACATTTCACAAATGTCATGTAGGGTGGCAGCTCTCCTCTTGCACCGTTTGCTAAGCGGTAATTGGGAACATCTGGTGGCGCAATCGGTAATCCGATGACGGCTATAATCGCAGCCTCCGAAGGCCATAGCTGTTTCTCAGTGTCAAGGATCCTTCCTTGATAGGACTAGACCTTCCAAGTCAGGTCCTTCAGAGGCTAGGTGAGACTCCTCCTTAGAATTCGGAGAACACGTAAATGGAACAGGCTAGCAAGTGCACGTCATTGCGATCTTCTTCAAAATAAGCCTTTTTAATTGAGGGGGGAGAGAAATAAAAAGCAGATTACACAGCTATCACTTCTAAACATTAAATAGTTTGCTTCCCACCGATATCCGTTCCTGTTTATCCCTGTTATAAAAGATGAGAAAGCTATGTATAACGCTGTGAATGGTCTAATTTTAAAGTTACAATTTTATTTTTTATTTAACGAGCCAGCAAAGCCGCGCGCATAGGATTGTGGGTGATTTGGGAGTGCGAAGGATACACATGCATCCTTTACTGTCTATGGGAAATTCTCAGAACCAAGGACTCAGTCCTTGGTAAAAAATTTGGAGGATCCTTGACATTGGAACAGTCCTTCGGCGGACTTCGATGACGTAGCATCCTCAAAATTCTGGCTTCGGAGGATCCTTCCTTGACATTGAGAAGCAACTCATGTAGGCTGCATCCTTCAAAGTCTGCGGCCTTCGAAGGATGAAGCCTTCACATTGAGACCGCTCTTGTGTATCCGTATGACTCTTTATGACTCTTTTTTGTATAGGAATGACTCTTTTATGACTCCTTGTTCATACGTATGACTCTTTATGACTCCTTGTGTATATTTATGAATCTTTATGACTCTTTGTGTATATGTATGACTCTTTATGTCTCCTTCTGTATATTTATGAATCTTTATGACTCTTTGTGTATATGTATGACCCTTTATGAATGTTTGTGTATACTGTATGTATGACTCTTAATAACTCTGTTTATAGGTATGACTCTTTATGACTCCTTCTGTATACGTATGAGCCTTTATTACTCTTTGTGTATATGTATGACTCTTTATGACGCCTTGTGTATATGTTTGAGCCTTCATGACTCCTTTAACTTCTCTTAAGTTGCACACTATTCCATCTTTAGTGTATGTTTTCAGTTAGGAGGGCCTGGTCAAAGGTTGTGCATTACGAAGATTTGTGAAACAGACTATCTGAGTTTCTAATTGTTATTGTGACCACTTTTGAGAACATGTTCAGTCATCCATCCAGGCTGGCATCTATATCGTGCAGCCCTGGCATGGATACCACTATCAATGTGACCTTAATAAAACGCACTTCCCCCACTTGACAATATAGTAAATATTAATCTAATGCAATCCTGGTCGCCACACACCAACAGTCTCTTATCTGTTCCCAGAGAGATAAAGAGGGTGATTAGAATTAAAGAGAATTCACTGTTCCTAGGATTAGGGAACATGTGGGGGAGGGGAATAGCGCAGTACAAAGACCTAAATAATCCCTAATATTGCATCTCCACTCATCTGCCTATTGGCAAAAGCCATTCTATGTAGGTCCTAGTATCTGCTGATTGCATTTACATCACAATGTGTGCTTTACTTTGAAATGTGAGTCATTTACCAGATGCTCGCAACTTACATTAAGTACAGGGACATCCCCCTGGAGCAACATAGGGTTAGGTGCCTTGCTCAAAGACACAACAACATTTGGCACAGTCGAGATTCGAACTGGCAAACCTCTGACTACAAGTCTGACTCCCTAACCACTAAGCCATCTTTACTTCTCCGAACACCTAAACATGTGTTTCTGGTAGGCATGTGGACATCAATGGAAAGTGCCACAGCTTCAAACTACTCTCTCAATCAAGACGTTTGTTTTAGCCATAGGTTAGCATAGCATCCTGCATCCCAGCTGGCTTGCATCTAGGGGGCACTCTTCCCACAGGTCTAAATGTCAGATCCCACTGCTCCACAGTAGTGAAGGTGGAGTTTCTCTGCGTAGGGTGCTATCTTTCTGGATGGGACACTAAAAAGTTTTCCAGAGCTCTTTATGGCATAGTGAGCTAATTAGCAGTTTTGTTGGACACCTACTTTACGGTGGCCAGGGTTCCATCCTGTGCATGTACTGGCTAAAGCCTGCCGTGTTGAACGAGCATTGCGATAAGTCAGGGGACGGTGCGATGTTCTTGTAGGAAGCATGTGAGTGCTCTCGGCCATCTCACACATGCTGAGAAGTCACTAACATGACCAGTTGGAAAATACATTTTTCAAAAGAATACAAAAATATTTCTGTCCCCATTTTGGGTTCTTGGAATCAAATTTCAACTATGAATGGCTAGAGCTTGGCCTTGGAGACGTGAGTATTATTAAGTTGGAAATATTAAGTGGTGTTCCCATAACAGGTTCTGCTCTATCCTTCTATCCCTGTCAGCCCTTTTTCACCACAGCTCCCAGAAGCCTTCTGACAACACTGCCGTGACAGCAGAAAGATTTCCGTTTGACAGGGGAGGACACAGCGTTCTTTCAGAGGGACATTGGCTTGTTGCCCTTGCCCAGGACTTTATTCAGATGTAATATATTCCATCTCTGTGCCAGGAGCTGGGTGTGACCATTAACTGTCGATGTGGCTTGGAGGTTCAGCACTGTGGTAAGAGCTACTGCGAGGTCCCTGTTTACAGTGCTGCCTCCGACCACGGCCCACGAGGACATCGCTTCACTGGGTCCAGTCATGTGTGTGGTTGTTCCTAAGGAAGTGTGTCTGTGTCCTTTGTGGGAGGTAGACCTACCACACACACTGCCCCAATCCCCAGAAACACACACACATGTGGTTCTACACCTGGAAACACAGTTCCACATCTAGGACCACACACACACCTTTTTTTCTTATGTTCTGATGACCCGAAACGCAGAAATCCATGTTCCCTATTTCCCACTCTAAAACTAATCATCTTCCCATCCCTAAACCCAACCTTCGACATTTACCATAAAGCTAATGCCTAAGCACAAAATAGCATTTTTACTTATGTGGACTTGCCCAAAAACCTTGTTAGGACCCATTTGTCAGGTTTGACTGTCTTTGTGAGGACTGGTTCCTACAGTATGTGTACACAAAGACCTGGATCACACAATTCCACACCTAGAAACCCAAACACAGACTCAATTCCACACCTAGGAACAGCTGTACATACAAGACATGACAGGTTATCTTAGAATGAGTCCCAAAAGCCACCATGTACAAAACATAGTGCACTTCCTTTAACCAGGACGTACAGGGCACTCTGGGGAAAGGGGTCCATTTGGGATGCGTTCTGTAGAAACTAGTGTAGTCTGTCGTCACGGTGAACTTCACTAGGTGTTTATGGATCCAATGAATTATGGCACACATAAAACTTTAGTCCAAATAGTACAAAAAACGCTAATTTATCAATTTAGGCTATGGCCCAAAAAACACTACACCACAAATAATATTATTTATGAATTTATTGTCCAAATGTAAACTTCACTAATTCATGCATACATGTTAAGACAGCACAACAGTGTTTTGTACAATCCTGTAAATAATTTTTTCGGTATTTGCATAGGACACAGTTGTCACAAAATATACTTGTGTGTGGATGTACTGGGTAGAAAATAACATCAAAAACAGCAGAAAGAACAATATCAGACCAACACATTAATATTTTGTATATTTATTCAATGTGTACATTGATGTACACATGGCCCTGTACACTCAGGAAACCTCTACATGATAAAGTTTGATTTGGAGTGCACGAGAGCACATTTACATTGCAGCATTGCTGTGGTCAGTAAAGTGAAATATACAAACTGGCCAAATGTTATTATATAGAGGATATAGTATAGAATCTAAAAGGGGCAATTTCAAAGGAGTTCCAGCCACTGGTGTGATGACATCAGGCTAAGTATTCAGCTACAGGCCGGTGATGTAGGAGTTTTTATTTTCCGGCTGTACCAGTTTGGGATCTTTCATGTCTTATGAGAATGTAAAAGGCAGGTTATGTTTCACATACATGATCCGATTTTGATCAATTCTGAACAGGAATTTGATCAATTCTGTAAATCCTGATGGTTTATTGATTATGAAGTAAGGAGTGAGTGTAGACAGTGATGATACCCTTTAATCACGAGATATAACATTTTCTACATATTGCCACGTTTTTGTACGTTCAGCACATCACCTCGTTGGTTGGGGGTGAGAGCCAAGTCAAGATGTAGACAGTAGGCAGTACTGTCTTAGCGTATAGATGCATACCATGTATCAGATTTATTTCGCGGCTGAACGTCAAGGATCGTACTTCCCCTGGCAGCCACGTGTATTTTTACGATCAACAGAACCAAATCCACTAGGTAGACAACCACACCATTCCTTCCTGTCTGCCTTCAAAATGAGCCGACAGGAACTTGTGTGGTCACTCATGCTTCAGGGCCCTCGTTGACAAACATGAACTTCGGTCATTATCAGACAGAGGCAATGAGACGGTGTGTCTTACTGACATGGATAAGAAACCATATACTGGTGAAGAGCTTCCTACTGAAGCTCTGACTGCAATGCAACAAGGTCATCATCGCGATATTTGGAGGTAAACATGCCTTCCCAGATCTTAGGAGTACTCTCAGTGCTACACTTAAATGGTGCTAAAGCTATGGTACAGTAACGGTTTAACTGAAGGATGTTTTTCTTTCGCTGGAGCAGATTGTCCTGTTCTAGTTTATGAAAACATATTCGCCAGAATGTTATAGTCTTCCATAGAGACAATGTCTGAGATCCAATGTCTTTCTTGTTACAACACATAGAAGCCTTGTGTATACCTGGTACTAGCATGTGTCTTTTTCCAGATCTTTTCCAATGAGTATGCACACATTTAGACAATTGTAGATGATAAAGAGACATTTAGATCTGGTCTTGATCAGATCTCGTAAAAGCAAACAAACAATTTCCAACGGCAACACATAGACATTGGTGTTCACTTCTACGTTTGCATATTCTGTCAGTTTGCTAGTGTGTTATGGTTATGGATGTTGAATGGACCGTCTCTAATTCCAAAGGTTTCAATTCCAGTGCCAATTTAGTATAATGTATGTACTGAGTATGTAATTTAGTATAATGTATGTACTAAGTATGTAATTTAGTATAATGTCTGTACTGCCACTTTATTTACCAACCTTAATCCTTTTCCTTAAATGACTAATCAGCAATTCATTCAACAAAGTGTTCTCCTCACGGCTACGTATGTCAGAAAGATTTGCGATGTGGCTAAATATATTTAATACCATAGTTTTAACCATGTTTTCAGTTTACATTTTCAGTGTTTACAAACATTGGAGTAAAAGCAGTTACATTTTGAGATCTGATTAGGTATGTGTGTAACATTCATATCAAATACATTTGTATATTTTCATTTCAGTAATGTTTATCTCTTGGATAAAAGCTGTGGATTCTGAAGTAAATTTGTGACACCTGTACAAGATGAGGACTAAATATGACTGTTAGAACCATGAACAAACAGGGACCAACAGGTGTTGTCTCAAACAGCTAAACTGTACTGAGAAGTACTGAGAAGCAGCCTAGATAGTAATAGCAATCACATTCTGAGTAATTACAATATTGTGAGGTGTGTAATCATGAACATTCATCAGTACCTGAGGACTGTGGTTGTTATTAGAACTATCTAAAAGATTGTTGCCACCTGATATGCAACTGCTATTACTACCAATACAATCACACCATTTTAAACTGTCACCACTGATATCACTTGGCATTCGGAACATTCTGGGTATATTAGGGACTGACATTGATAAAGAAGGTCATAGAGCACTTTTAGATCATGTACACTCCTGTATAAGATGGAGGAAGCTCCATAAATTTCACTCATAGGTTCAGAGATTGTCTTTCATATGACTAACTGCTGTCTTGTACATCTGCTAGTTGAGGATGAATTCATTATTATTAAGAAACAAAACAAAATAATCAAATTACAAAAAGAGCAGAAGTTGATTATGAATCTATTACACATAAGGTCCAATGAATCAGTCTAAAATAAAGTACAATGTTAAAAATAAATACAATACATTAAATGATGGTGGATCAGATACATTGGTATGACAATAAGTAAGCAGTACATGGCATTACTGAAATATCAATGCCCTTTGGAGTTGGCGTTCCCTGTAGAAGGAACATGTTCCCATTCTGCTCCAGTTAATGGCTGTTTTGTCTGTGTTAAACTCTTAAGAATTAAAAGGTGTCACATAGAACACTATTGAGTTCTTCAATGTGTCGTCAAACAACCACCCTTTTTGGTGCTCGCAGAACACTAACGAAGAGTTCTTTATAGGGTCACTTGTAATGGTTGTACCTAGAACCACGTAACCTTTTATCGAATACATTCATGCAGTGTAGATCATATCAAAATCAGGACACTAATGTACCAGATTCAACATGGTGAACGTTAAGACCTTTTACAGAAGAGCAATATTTGACATAGGTTTGAGTTCTGGCTCTTGTTCGAATGTCATTAGACACAGGCATAATACATTAACAGAATTGTAAAAATCTGTCCCATCCTATAATGTCAATATAGCTGGGTTTGTTTTGGAATGATTACTAATTTGATTTCCTTTTTTATTTCCACACAATATATTGCAAATCAATCACATTATTCTCAGATTAACATCTCAGCCATTGTGTACAATGTAGACTAATGACTAATCATTGCTGTTTAACACAGAATAGGGTCTGGGACGAAACAAAAGCAGAATCTGTTACAACATGATAAACCCCAAAGTTGTTGTTAAAGGAATACATGTTTTCTCATTTTCTTGGGAGTCACAGTCATGTTTACTGTATAATTGGCAAGACTTCATCATTAACTATCACTGCTATGGGTTTCCCACCAGAATGGAACATTGGAAAGAGTGCATATTTTGAAAGTCATGGGGGGAGATGTCTACAGTAAAATATGCTCAACTAAGATAGGCTGCAAGAATACAGAGTTTATCTAACGGCTGTTGTTTCTATGGTTACACTTCACTCTAAAAAAGGATGAGATGACAAATAATGTTCAGAAGAGTTGGGTTAAATTTCCTCTGAAATGACAACTTCCTGAATGAGTTTCCTGGTATGTCACTTGTTTATCGGTGTGTAATCCACACACTGTACAGTTGCTGAGGAACCACGAACCATAATCTGTTATATGATGTTCATCATATGTAATGATCAAGAATAAGGAATAAGGAAAATTAAATAATGTAGCAAATCAATGAAAACGAGGATGGACAGGTGAGAATAACAAAATGTACAAAACACAAAAGTATCAATATACTTTAGCAGTTTCAATAAAAAATGGAAATACTTGCTATTAATAACAGAAAGCCAGAAAATATAATTGAAATATAACAAATCGAAGTCTAGTCAATATGATAATCAAACTCTACAGCGCTGGTCAAAAAAACTTTAAAATTCTATACAACTAAACATTTGAAAAGGGTATTTTTTCAAACTGACTTTTGAGACTCACTGAGTTTTTTCTGTATTTGTTCAGGTTTTTTGGTAATGGGAGGAAAAGGGGAGGGGCATAAGAGGATCCATTTCATGAAGGCCTACTCACACTGACAAAAATTGTTAAAGAACTAAAATCAGAACAACTGACCGATAAACTGTCTGTCTGTCATCTGTCTGTTTGTCTGGTTAACTAACTGTGCAAAGTGTTACAGAGATGAAGAGGTATATGGCACGTTCTGAATGAACGGATGGAACCCATGTACAACACACTGAGGTACTGTGAAAGGAGAGGTTTTCAGTTTGGAGAAATTCCACACATGATCAGACAACCCCTGTCCATGCAGTGGATATATTGGGATGAGTGCATCCCACAAATTACTGTAGAAACATTTATACAGTAAATGAACACCACATGTATGTAAAAGGAAAGAAAAATCGAGTTGGTTGCTTATGAACATGTCTGACAGTTACAAACACATTTTAAAATGACAACCTGTGAGGTATTCTGAAAAGCTTTTATAAAATGAGTTATTTGTGGAACTGGACAGAGCTGTCCCATCACTTCTCTCTAAAGTTTACAGCAGAGTCCCATGATGACTCAGACACTGTGGGCTGATTCAACCCTCTTGAAACAGTTATCTAAGACTTGCCGGGCTAGCTGGCAGTTGGCTGTGGTGATGCTGTGTGTTTTCATAAGTGGAGTTTTTTCTTTATGGAATTGGGAAAGAAAAGCTAATTCTGGTTTCTTTTAAGGCGAGGCTGAGGGCTGGGGGGTGAGTCTGGGCTGGGCAAGTATGAGAGGAGGGCATGGGGGAGGGCAGAAGGAGAGAAACAGGGACAAGGCTGTCCATTCACAGCCCTGACACCTGCTTCCTTCCTCCTATGGAGCATTCCTAAAAGTCTCTCCAGCTGGACTCTCTCTTCTGTGTGTGTGTGTGTGTGTGTGTGTGTGTGTGTGTGTGTGTGTGTGTGTGTGTGTGCGTGCGTGCGTGCGTGCGTGCGTGCGTGCGTGCGTGCGTGCGTGTGTGTGTACCAGCTTGTGAGTGTGTGTTTCTCATGTGAGCATTTAGGCTTTTACTGAAAGCCAATAGTGAGGCAGTGGAGGGCAGCCCATCCAAAGCCAAGGGCCTCAGCTTAGCCCACTGAGAAGCTAAGAACTTAAAGAAGATTTATATCAGGGTAAGCAGAAACTCCACAGACTATTTTAGACCCGCATTCATTATTTCAGCCTGGCCATAATTTAGAGAATGTCTTTTAATACAGAGTATGGACTGACATAAGCACCACTTTGCTGAAAGCTAATTTGGTTTTATATTCCCTAGATTACTGTACTTTTCCTGAATATGTCATTGGTGAACAAACAAAAATGCTTCCCAAAGAGAGTGGCCTGAGACCATGTAACTCTAGTCAAAAGTAGTGCACTATTTGGATAATAGAGCACCATTTGGGACACACACCTTCAACTTTATCAGTTCGATTACAGGGAAGATGTGGTGCAAGACAACAAGGTGTCCAACAGTCCACAGCCTGTTTACAGTGATGGTATGGCTATACAGCAGCTGTAAAGAACTTTCTGAGGTAATGTGCTACTTACTGCTAACTGAAGGGCTTATACTGAAGCTATAAACCAGGCATGGGGTGTGTCCGAGTTTGTGAATCAGAAGCAAGCTAGAGACAGTTTGGTGGTATGTCCTAAATGGCACCCTATCACCTTTTAAGAGCACTAAATTTGCCTACAGACTGGTCAGTAGTAGTTCACTATTGAGGGGACAGCATGGCGTTAAGACACAGCCTAGTCTAGGTATGAAACATGTGACTTCGTGTAGAGACAGACCAGGTCGTTAAGTTGAGAGAGATCAAGTGCTCAGAAAAAAAATTCTTAGCACATCTGCAGGCAACCAATGACGTGACTTAACGATGTTCAGCGACTATATTCATTAGGAGGTTCTCTCCTTAGCGCTGTTTGTCCTTTGTCACTGGCAAGTCTTTATGTCACATAACTCAAGTTTAAGCCGCACTAATAGCCTGTGTTTCCCGCCATGTGCTTCTATAGTGTCTCCTAGAAGCCTGTCAAGCTTCAATAAGTCTGTTCTTCGTGCGTCACTCTGTGGTAACTAAAGGGTGCAGTATCAGTATTATACGAACTAATCCAAACCAAAAACTGACGATTCTCAACAAGCCTTTCCTCAATGTCTGTCAAGTTTCTCAGACATTTAGGATGAGATTTTGGAGATAGCCTGTTGACAGGTGATCTCATTGGGTGTTCCTTTAACAGATTACTATGGAGAGATACCAATTTTTTTATTAGACCAAAGAAGTTGTTATAGGTATTCTTAAGACTGTATGGTCCTAACCTATGAATACACCACAGGTGCTGCGTCTGCATTTCATTATCCAGTTGTCCAGAAATTTTAACTGCAGCAGTAGAAAAGTTGTTTATTGCATTCATGGTTAAAAAGTGTCGAAGGTTTGTAATTTACACTTAAAATCAGCCAGACTCACGCTGCCATTAAAATTAAATGTCAAACCCTTACAAACAACTAAACTCATTCAAACTAGGAGACATTATCTTAAGATCAAGCCTTACCGGGACATAACTACAGGATCTAACTGTCCTTTAAAGATAGGAGATACTCTGCCCCCATGAGCTAACACCCAGTTACAAGCTGCAGACTAATACACTGTCTATACCGCAGGTCTTACGGCTAAACCCTGTCTATATATAAAATATATAACTTTAAAGTAACCCTACTGCTACTGTCTAAAACATGACTTAATCAAAACTATCTCATGGACAGAACAGCCACACAAAATACCACAGATCAAGCATCTGATAGATTTTTGCAATAACATGGTTTAGGTTAAGTGTCAACGATTACATAGGAACTAACCTTTCTTTACTGGCTGCGGTTATGAAACATCATATCTGACGTGGTGCTTTACTCTACAAACGTCTCCTTGAAGATGCTTTACATAACAAACAGCTTACTGTCATTGTGGTTCATTGACAGACTGTGGTTCCCAATCAGGGGTACTAAGACCATTAGGTGTAATTGGCCTATCCACAGGGGTACCTGAGAAGACCTATAAGAGTACAGGCTGAAAAATATCGGAAACCATTGACAGGTTCATGGAGTTGAGAGATTTGGGCTTGGGGAAAATCAACGTAAAAGAGAGGAAGGTCTGTTCGTTAAATGGCTTTCAGTCTAAGAACCGTATTCTTCTTGTGTTCTCAAGATTTAAATAAAATAAAATAGTTTAAATCAAATAAGGTAATTTAATTAACATTTCCAATCTCTCTCTCTCTCTCAGTGAAAAACATTGTAAGGCTGGTTGATGTGTTTGTGTGTGTGTGTGTTTGTGTGTGTGTGTGTGTGTGCTTGCATGTCTTCATTTTTTTCATTCTTTCAAGCTAACAAGGGCTTCCCTGAGCAGGAGAGAAGATTCAACATGGGTTGAATTTCAGGGTAAAGTGATTTCTGTTTTGTGCAGTCAAGTTAAATGGATAAAGTAATAAACTGTTTTAGAATCCTGAGCTGTAGATGTGATCTCCATAGCTATTTCATGTATTTTCCCGTAGTATTTCAATATTTAATATCCCTTTCAATCAGCTCTTACTTGACTGATTCTGGAAAATTTTAGGAACCAGAACTAATATGAAACAATCTTAAAGGAACACTCCAGACCCTAAACAGCAAAAAATCGTTGTGACGGTCATGTTTCCGACACCACAGTCACAAAAAACACCTCAGCGCATTCGGTAATTCCCCAACTCGGCCAACGTAAGTTTTCCAAAAACCTTTGATGACTTCCTGATATTTATTTAGACTTCAAAACATATTATAATATTTAGTATTTAAAAAAATGTTGCAGTGACGTCACCAAAGGTTTTTGGAAAACCTGGCCATGTTGGGATCTACCAAACGCACTGGGGTGTTTTTAGTGACTGTCGTGTCAAAAATATGACTAGCACAGTTTTTTTTAGCTGTTTAGGGGTCTGGACTGTTCCTTTAACAATCTGGCAATAGGCTTTAAAAACAAACTGTACATAAACATTTGTATACTATGGAAATATTGCCATCAGAGAGGCATTCTTTTTGTCTTTTTTTTACTAAAATGATTGCACTAGAATATAATAGGCAGTATAGTAAATGGTGTATAAGACAGTACTCTACAGCAAGCATACAAAGCATTGGCAAAGGTAGCTAGGTAACTGTGCAATACACATTGTGGGAGGTCCCAAACAGGACCTTACTGACCAAAAGAACCAATCAGAGTGGTTGCCTGGGAGCGTTGTGGCGTGGTCCCATTGAAGTCAATGTTAGGTCGAAATTCTAGAACAGGGTTTCTAGTCCCTACACAGGATCCATACTAAATCACCGTCATGGTTAAAGAGCCTCAGTGAGACTGGGACATCTCCATCCAGTGGATCTATTCCTTTGACCACGAGTTCAGTTAAACAAGCCTATTTCCATGACACAGCTGCGAGACTTTCCTTTTCATGGAAACCCGGTTTAAAACCCAAACCCTGCAGTGGAACAGGTGTGAAAGAGTCTGTGGGGGTGTGTTTTGTCTTGTTGGTATGTGTCTATGTGTGGGTCGGAGGTGGAGCCTGAACGTGCATGAGGTGGTCTTTAAGGTGGTCTTTGAGGTGGTCTTTAAGGCGAGTTAGCTGGGCTGGGACTGGGGCTTAAAGTAGGACTGGATGTGTCGGAGCGGCTGTTGTAGTCGCTAAGCGATCCAGGGCGCATTCTACTGCCGACCACACCCATTCCTCCTCCGCAACCATACGGCCGCTTCAGCATGGCGGGCTGGAACTCGGAGTGGCGGCGAGCGTGCTTCATCAGGTGGTCACTGCGCATGAAGCGTTTGTCACAGAGGGGGCAGCCGAACTTCTTCTCCCCGGTGTGGGTGCGGTAGTGGCGAGCCAGCTCGTCCGAACGAGCAAACTTCTTGTTGCAGTCGGGCCAGGTGCAGGGGAATGGGCGCTCTCCTGGAACGAGAAGAGACAAAGACATCTGGATTAACATGGGAGTTAGGCCTCGATCAGGGCTGGTAAAACTACACAGAGCATGCCAGAGTTTGGTGTAGAACTTAAAATGACTGACTCCAAATCAGACACGCCTCGGGGCAATGGGGGGACAAACCCCCGATTTGGATGAATTGGCCCTTCCTCTCTGTCTCACCCTACATGTCTCCTTAGCCTCTGCTTTCTACTGTCCTGTCAATAGAAATAATGAAGTATAAAAATAAAAATCATAAAAAAATATATACATCCATGATCAAAATACAGGACCTAGACAAAACACGTGCCAATACCATAACATGCAGCTATCCTGCAGCTATCCTGCTAGCTTTGTTAATGTACGGTAACAACATGTTGTGTACACAAACTCCTGGCTTCTACACATATATGGAGTATTGGAGGTTTGACAGAATTAGCCAGATTTGGTCCCGTTATGGCAAAAATAGGTTAATCTTGCCCTCTGCTCCTTGGTATCTTATTTATGCATTCAATCCCTGTTACATCCTGCCAAATCACGTTGGCCACAGAAAACATTAAAATTCAAAACAAAACACAAATACATGTACAGCTGAAAGCCATAAAAAGCCTGTTTTTCCAATAAAAATATCTGATCGCTAACATACTGTATTAGGCTGCATTGAAATCTAATAATAGTTTTCAGCTTCAATTATAATGTATTACCCATTGCCATTATCTAGTCATCAGTAATCTAACTTAACTCAACTCAGTGTAGTAACATTTAAGAACCCTTCTGTTTGGATAATAACCAGCAGATTTAACTTCATTCCATTTAAAAATAATAATAATAATTAATAATAATAATCTCTAAAACATATTGATGTATTTGGTTAAACAAAATTCTCCTTATCCATTTACCTATAGTAGGTAGAAATAGTAATTTATAGGCTGTCCGCTCTATCAACCTAGAGATCTGACCTTTCCTGACTGTGGCACTCTGGGTGACCTCATGACAAAGAACTAGCAACATCAGACATTAACCTATTGGCACAATGTAAACACAATGAGTCAGCTGTATCAGTTGAATTCATTATTATTATTATATAACATGCACATTTAGCTCTGTTCATGTTTGAAACAGGCTTTATCTGGGAGGCCATCAGAGGAAGTTTAGAGTTATAGAAAAGCCATGTGTTTACTTCAGAGCAAACCTTTATATAGTACTTACCTTTATATAGTACTTACCTTTATATAGTACTTACTGTAAGTACCTAAAGGAACAGATCAACAATTTTACTTCATAATCTTTGTCAAAGAACAAATCTTATGACCCTAAGCATGAAATTGATCCATGGCAACCGTTTAAATGTTTAGATAAAAGTGCGCTTTTTAGACAAAAAAGCCTGGGTGCCCAGCCAGTAGACCTGTAGTTTCACGCAGCACTAACTGTGTCTTAGGGACGTTTTCCATTGGCGTATTCCCAGGAGCATTTCTGTGGTTGCCTCAACTTCAACAGCGATAATGATCTGTGAAACAGCAGTGCTAGTTCCAGTTCCCCCATGCTGTTATCAACTGTCACGGTATGGGAGAAGCTGCCTCCCCTATTTACACACCACCCCCTCCACCCAGCCTCGGCCCTTCCCAATTCTCCCCCAACAGCCTCCACCTCAGTCTCCCCTCCTCCCCCGCCAATAAAACTGTTTCAGCGCAGCGCCACAGGAGACCAGATGGCAGACAACAAAAGAACACCACTTTACTTTTCCTCCTCGGGACTTAACAGGCCGCATTCCGAATAGCACCCTAGTTGCTGCACTACATTAAACCTACATGCCCTACTTAGTGCACCTCATAGTGAGTATGCAGCTGTTTGTGCTGCAACCAAAGCATACAAGAGCGAAGAGATAATCTCCATTCCATCAGGTGATAATGCAGGCCGTTGAATTATCAAAAAGAAAACATTGCCAGTCTAGACGTCGATAATGTCTTAAAGACTGCTACACGAACCACAGTTGACTAGGGACAAAGACATTAATTATTTGGTTCTTAGTTCATTTCCTGTCCTTGACGTCTAGAGTGAACAATAATCTAGTCCCACAAATACTCTTACTTGACTTCTGAGCTAGATACACAATCAAGGGGACAAACGCATTTGGATATTGTTGATTTTCTATTCCGTTTGGGGACAAAATGCCCCCCTGTCGACTGCATTGCTAGGTTACAGGGATCAAGATAGGGAAAAGCTAGTCTCCCTAGGCTTAAATATTCCCCAGACCAAAAAGTAGAGGCTGACTACAACCAAAGATTAAATGGATTTCAGAAAAGGGATTTATTGAATGGGTTCAGATGGTGTATAATACAACTGATGTTTCTAACCCAGGGCAACATGTGACTGGGTTGATTAAATTGATACTGGCATGACCAGCGCTCAAATGATTAGAAATTATTCAACTTTGATACAGTGTAATTTAAGAGTTTAAACTATTAAGTTGTCTAACTGCCTAGTGGCCAATGTTTAGAATGAAAGATATTTATCTCGGTTGTCTAGAGGTGGGCATAATACATTTTCCCAGAGCCCTTAACTTTTTTAGGCTGTTTGTTCAGACATGCCCTGCAGATGTCACAGCAAAACTCTTGGTCTGCATGTTGTCTGAGGTTTACTTCCAGCCAGCCCTGGGCCTATCTGGAGTGGAGGTAGCATCATTAGCTTCAATGTACAGTAGCTATTTGTGATTTTGTAAATACTCTGAGGAGTGACCGTAAAATTTAAAATAATCTTTTGCAGATTCTGGCTAAATCTGTACCTAATGAAGGCTTGTAGGGCGCAGAAGCCTCATGCACCTATTGTTTTTAAGGGGGCACAGTGTGCACATCACATGGAAACATGTGCCCACAAATACTGATATTAAAAGGAAAATCCACTTGGCTAAAAAATCTGAGGGGGCACGTGCCCCCTGGGGTACGTGCATCCCCAATGGGCATGACGCCTCTGGTAGGGCATATAGCTCTGAGACAATACTGTGACTCGTAGTAAATGTTTCAAATTGCGGTGTATAATTTCTACCTAGTAGCCAAGGTCCTTACACTAAATTCGACTCCCCCAAAGTGACTCAGGAGCGAAGTTCGCATTGAATTCTGGACGTTGTGGTATTTTAAGTAAAATCCGATACAGAAGCAACCAAACTATAATCAGCTGTTTTTGAAAAATAACGCAGGAACAGCAGCACGGTATAGGAAGTTAATCACTCTAGGGTATCTGTTTTTAAATACTATATTTAAAATGTTTTATTTACTCTGGAATCGTCCTTTAAATTCACTCATTAACCTTTTGATTGACCTGTTTTCATAATATACGCGTAGAAAAAAGATCAAAAGGGGATCTTC
>JACXGM010009308.1:16479-27862 GCA_016801145.1 Umbra pygmaea
CACACACACACACACACACACACACACACACACACACACACACACACACACACACACACACACACACACACACACATTTCAGTAAAGCCCTGTTGTCACAATCACACTCTCATCTTTCGACAACAGACACATGTCCATTCAAGGTCGACCAGCCAAAGGTGGTTAGTACATGCTTCTCTGTGACTACCAGTGCCAACTCATCCTGCCAACTGCCACCGTATATCTCATCTCTCTATGCCTGACTCATCCTAGTGACACAAAGAGGCAGCTGGTGATTACCTGATGAACTGAATTACAAACCAAGTCTACTTAAACCGGCAGCTCCAGGTGACATTAAAAACCCATTGATCTTTATGCAGCGCCACAGTCACAAATTAGGCCCTCATCCCCTACAAAGAGCAGTGCTTTTCACCACGGCCCATCGGGTAGTCATACAAATGTAGTGTAGTGATCGGTGAAAAGGGGGCCATTTTGACTCCCAGCCCCAGGTGCATGCACAACAGAGTAAAGGATCCCCATTCTTCAATATTTAACAGCCTTTCAGAGGTGACTATCTGAGTGGTACGGCGGGATATCAGCACTCACGAGACATCAGGTGTCTGCACGCAGGACCCACTATCAAGTGAACACGGAGATATAGGGTTGCAAAATTCCAGTAATTTCATAGTTCGAAGTTGCGTTTCTTCTCCAGAACTCCAGGATGTAATACTACTGGAAAAACAGGAAGGGAACATGCAGGAAATTCAGAATTCCTCGATAAGGCTTACTGGAAAACCTACTCTGTTTATTAAAGCACAAATAGGGAGGTAAGTAATACTGGGGAGGACAAATAAGATCGGAATAACGAAGCCTGAATGGAACAGGAGATGGAAAATACGATGATCCGATTTATTTCTGTGAACACACTGTATTTCACTGACAACAGCACTGTACTGTACGTTACTGCACGTCTACTTGGCTCACATCTTTATTTAGCTACATAATCCACTCAGCAACATCAGTCACTGTTACAACGGAGTCCGAATATCCATCAGGATGTTTCCGGTGTGTACTTTATCCCAGCCCATAGACAATTGTGTTTTTATGTTTATTACATTTTATTCCTAATATATATGTGATTTTATATCTCTACAGGAACATTTTACCTTCCTCAACGTTTATTGTATAATTTGTTTTGCCTCATAAAATGGATCTGCATTACAACATTTGTTCAGTACATTTGAGTAGTTTGTATTATATTACTTTAACTAAATGTAAATCCAGTCAGTGTTTCCTTCCCATTCATCTATATGGTTGGGGCTACTTTCACATAGATTTTTTTAAATATACATTTTTACCTGTTTTTATTAAACACAGGGACAATACAGGTACATATAATCAATTTTCGAAAATACACTGTAACCGTCTTCCCCATCAGTGGAGCATGAGGCGGTGGCTCCAGCCCTGCCGTCTCCGTTTTCCATTTCACCCGGACTATCGTTATCAATGACATCATCACCAGTCAGTGGATGTCTTGTTCTGTCTCCAACCACACACAGTCCATGTCACTTCAGTCATCAGTACATGTATTTAAGTTCCTGTGTTTGTTTTGTCAGCTGTCATTCCATACAAGTTTAGACTACCAAGTCATTTTTGTTTTCAAAGTGTTTTGAATTGATAATACATTTTTATTTTCACTTTGCTTCTATCTTTCTATACAGCACATGTTACATGCACATTATTAATATTACCGTAATTAATAATAAAATATATTGTTAAATATATGTAGATATTGTTTAATGTTGATTTTGCTATGCAAATATTGTCTATATTTTCTATTACTTATGTTGAGGTTTTCAACCCCTGGATCAAGTATTGTAGTTCCTAACATTAACAAGTACTAAAACACTGTTTTTTTGTAGTTCCTAACATTAACAAGTACTAAAACACAGTTTTTGTTTTGTTTGTTGTTTTCAGAAGGGTTACATAGAGCAGTTGTATTAGTTTAAACTAAACACTTTTTGTATTTTTTATGTTTAGACAAGTAAAATACACTTTTCTGAGTACAAATGATCATCTTTCAGTGTGAAGTAATTAGTAGCTTGGTAAACTTTCTGTTGAAATAAACTTCACAACGTTATGAGTGTCGGTTGTGTCTCCTGCGTTGTGGCTGCAGCCTGGCCACTCATTACAGTAATTACAATGTATTCTTTCTCTGCATACAACATGGACCCAGAGAGACATGTTGCAACATGCCCTCCTGATCAGAAACACCCACATAATCAGACACACCCACATTGCCAGACACACCCACATGGCCAGACACACCCACATGGCCAGACACACCCATATGGGCAGAATAGACCTCAACAGTCCCGCCCTCCTCAGAGAGAGCTGAGGTTCTGAAAAAAAAAATCCAATTTATTTCTCCCATCGACATCTGAATAAAATCAGTTTTAGACCATGCCTTGGGCTAAGCAGCTACGACATGACTCATAAGCATACAAGATATGATTTTGACTGAAAAAACAAACAGAAAATCCCAAAAAAGCGGTACACAATCTTGTACCTTTGACTTTTTTTGGATTTTCTGTTAGTTTTTTTCTCAAAGGAGGGGCGAGACTGCCAGCCTTGGGAGGAGGGTTTGAATCCCTGAGGACTGAGGAGATGAGGTTGCTGTTGTGCCCCTGAGCAATGCACTGAATCCTAGTTATTCCTATGAGTAGTTCTGTTAAAGAGCATCTACTAAAAACGACATGAAACTCTCACAGGCCCTGACACACCCACAAAGCCGGACACACCCACACAGAGGCACTAACCGCCCCATTCCCAAGCAGTAGCCCACTCTTGCTCCAATTCTGCGGGGGGGGGGTCGTGCTAAGCTACGAGCTTGTATTCTGCCCTGCTTCCGTGCCACGTTACAGCTCGACTGAAAATGGCACCCTATTCAGCATTTAGTGCACTACCGGGACTAGGCTGCCACTACTTATCACTCCACTGTGGCTCCACTCCGCCCACATCATAACGGGTATTGCCTCAGAGCAACTACCTAACAATAAAAGCCAACGAGCGGGAAATGTCTCGAACTAACAGAGGGTAATCTTCCTGTTGTAATTACATACAATCAAAACTGGTCCGGTTTGTGGTGACCGGACAAGAATGCACACAACCACGCACACCCATGAACGCGGGGGTTATTGTTTCCTAGTCAGGATGGTACAGTACATACAGCAGATCGAGAAAATCTTTGTGAAAAGACATCTTTGTCCTTAAGGAGAGAGCAGAGGACCCAAATGGCTTCCTGTTTCTTACAAAGTGCACTACTTTTTCACTAGTGATCTGGGCAGAAGTATCCTACAAAATAGGGTGCAGGCAGGCAACTGTGCTCCTTGTTTCAGGACAACTGACTCCGACCAAATATGACAACACATCCTTCATTCCTTGTGTGGCCTCTGACTGTGTGGTTCTCCTCACATGTAATCCAGGGTAAATCCCCATGATATATCCTGACTTGTAAGGACAAGTTTGGGGTTAAAGTTAGGGTTCTACAAGGTTTAGGCTTAGGATTAGAGTTAGTTTCAGGATCGGAGTTAGGAGTTAGTTTAAGATGTCAAGGTTTTGGGGTTAAAGTTAGGATGTGGGTTTAGGTTCCGTTTAAGGTCAGAGATGAGAGAAAATAGGATGTTTAATAGTACTATAAGGAAAAATGTGTGTAGGTGTTTGTGTGTGTTTTTGTTCCTTGTCATTAGGGAACAAGGCTCCTTGATGACGTCTTTACTTGCTGATAAGAGGCACATCTCTGGACCTATGCCACAGGCAGGCACGCAACACACACACACACACAGAAACACCCAGTGATGTTATTGTGTGTATGGATATGGGTCAGTGTGTTCATTCTAAGACTGCCCCAAATGAACGCGTCTCTGACTGCCCCCTGGCAATCCCATTCTCAGAAAGACTGGAACGAATGTGTGTGAGCGTTTTAAGACATCACTTGGTACAGAAATGTTCCCAACTCTGGTTGAACCAGGAAAATGCCATTTTTGGGAACATGTTTTCCATCCTCCTTTAGGTGTTCAATTTCAAATGGGGTTAGTTAGAATCAGGGTTAAGCATTACAGATTAACTGTCTCACTCGATATCAGCTTTGTCCTGCCCCTTAAAATGTTAAAGACATTCTCTATCCAGCACAAAACAATCCAACTATTTATATTAATTTTGGGGTTGGAACAAATGTTCCACAACACAATAACAATACGTGCCACTGTGGCATTGCCCGACAAGATTTTTTAATATTCGCTATTTTGAATTGACCCCCGACGCCACCTTCTTCCACGGAAGCCTTGAGGAGGAATCCCCCCTCACACCTCAAAGGGTTTGTACATTATATAGGATCTTAAAGAACTGTTTTTATGTGCTGGTACGTCAAGACTGCGATGCCAGTTTTGAAACACATAGGCAGCAAAGACATTGATTTTGTACAAAAAAAGACATTTGCACCTTTAAAACAATGACCAGAATGAATGTCTGTGCTTTTAACTAACAAGTCTCAGTTGGAAGGATAGTTACCATTTAAGGATGTGGTTCCTGGGTAGGTCTTAGGGCTAGGTTTGGAATGATTAAAAAATAAAAATTTTAAGGTCAATGTATTTTCATTTAGATAAATGAGTTGGACATGTACTTTACATTCGTGGGTGTGTTCGTTTGTGTAATCTTTCCATAAGGCTAAGTTTTCACTGTCAAAAAAAGCAGCTCTAATATTAGTAGCCAGGAGAGCCAAATGGCGCCCTATTCCATATATAGTGCACTAATTTTGACCAGGCCAGTACATAACAACTTTTAAATAAATGTTGTCAACATTTTTTTTTATGCATTTACATTTTAGTCTAAAGTCATGCATGAAAATGAAATATCTACTGTACAAAGAGAAATATCTATAACAAGTATTATACTTAAATGCATGAGAAATACATTATTTGGCTAGCGGTATTTTTGTCATATAATGAATCCCATATACACTCACCAGTCACTTCATTAGGTATACCTGTTCAACTGCTCATTAATGAAAATATCTAATCAGCCAATCACGTGGCATTTGCTGAAGTTCAAACCAAGCATCAGAATGGGGAGAAAATATGATTTAGGAGACTTTAAATGTGGCATGGTTGTTGGTGCCAGAAAGTGCTAATCTACTGGGATTTTCCTGCACAACCATCCCAAGGCTTTACAGAGGAAGAGTAGCTCTGAATGCACAACATGTCAACCTTGAAGCAAATGGGCTCCACCAGCAGAAGACCACACCGGGTTCCTGTCAGCTAAGAACAGATAACTGAGGCTACAATTTGCACGGGCCCACCAAAACTGGACAATTGATGATTGGAAAAATGCTTGCTTGGTCTGATGAGTCTTGATTACTGATTCTCAGATGGTAGGGTCAGGATTTGGCGTAAACAACATGAAAGCATTGATCCAACCTCTCTTTATATAATGTTTAGGATTAGTGGTGGTGGTGTAATGTTTAGAGGATATTTTCTAGGGACACTTTAGGCCCCTTACTACTAATTGATCATTGTTTAAATGCCACAGCCTACCTGAGTATTGTTGCTGACCACGACCATCCCTTTATGACCACAGTGTACCCATTAGTGGCTACTTCCAGCAGGAAAAACACCACAAAGCTTACATGTCACAAAGCTCACATCATATCAAACTGGATTCTTGAACATGACAATGAGTTGACCGTACTCAAAGGACTTCCACAGTCACCAGATCTCAATCCAATTGAGCACCAATGCTCATGGATCATGGATCTGTAGCCAACAAATCTCCAGCAACTGCCTGATGCAATAATGTCAATATGGACCAAAGTCTCTGAGGAATGTTCCAGAACTTTGTTGAATCTATGCCACAAAGAATTAAGGAAGTTCTGAAGGCAAAAGGGGGTCGAACCCGGTTCTTGCAAGGTGTTCCTAATAAAGTGTCAGGTGAGTGTATATAGTTCACTGTGTTATATTGCAAAGTAGTGCTCTAAACATGGAACTGGATGGAGACTCTAATGCTATACCTTCATAGAGAGGCAGAACACCCACATCTGCAAATGCCCAAAACGAATGTAAGACTCTGTACTGTTTAACCATACATTTGGAGCTCAACAGCATATAAACAGTTTAGCCAATTAAAATAATTACTCTTAAATTACATGGAATTTTAATCAGAATGTCCATAATAATCAGTCTGCAGCAAGCTTCAAACTCAGAGAAGGTTAAAAGATTACAGACTAGCGTTGGAACCGTTCATCAAAAAGAAGGGTGCATTTATAATCACCAAAGGCTACGGGAGTTTCTGGGCAATCAGTCAACTCCATCCAAAAGCTTACTGTTAAGAAGAATCTCCCTAGAGACTGGGGGCTAGAGACTGGGGGCTAGAGACTGGGGGCTGGAGACAGGGGGCTGGACCAGATCAAAACCTAGCCACATCACAGATTCTGCTTTAGTCATCTCACAAGTATCTGAAAGTGGATTTTAGAAACAATTTACATTAATCAGAGAAACCAGTAACATTACACTGTAAGAAATATCAGTGAAAAAACAGTAAGAACTACTGGTAATTTGCTGCCAGTCCTTTTTCTATTATTTTACAGACATTTCCTTCAAGACAATAACAGAAAATACTTTATAAACACAGTATTTTTCCAGTATTTTTCCATTAAAACGTAATATCAGCTCTGCATGGTAACAGACATTTACTGTGTTTATAAAGTATTTTCTGTTTTGTTTCGAAGGAAATGTAGGTAAAATATTAGAAAAAGTACTGGTATATTTGTTACCAGTACTTTTAACCTTTTTTTACAGAACAATTTCTGACAGACATAAAAACAACAGTTTCACCTCAGGGGTAGCTAATCCTTGTGGACACCAGTCAGATGCCCTAACCACTAGGCCAATATGAGGGGTATGTTACAGTAACATTGTTAGACCGTGAGGGGTATATTAGAGTAATGTTGCTAGACAATGAGGATCTGTTACAGTAATGTTGTTAAATTAGGATCTGTTACAGTGATGTTGTTAGATAATGAGGATCTGTTACAGTAATAGTGAGGGGTATGTTACTGTGTTGTTGCTAGAACAGTATGATCTTTTAAAGTGATGTTGCTACACCATGAGGGGTATGTTACAGTAATTTTGTTAAAGTGGTCCATTAGTTTAATGAAATTACACCATGAAGTCTGTTACAGTAATGACATTACACCATGAGGTCTGTTACAGTAGTATTATAAGACCATATGTCATTCTTATATTTAGCTCCTGTGAGTGGGTGCAGAACAACAGTACGATACATGGCTTGTGGATGTTAGTGCAGTACAGCAATACCATAGACCTTTTTGGCATTTCAATACTAAACTTTGCAAACTATGTGATAGTATTGGCTAGATCGTGTTGTAGTGGCTGAGTGGGTGCACCCGAGAGGATTTTAGTGAGTCAAACACACGCACGCACGCAGCACGCACGCACACAGGCACGCAGTCACACACTCACACTCACACACACACACACACACATACACACACACACAATGTACCTCTGTGAGAGTCTTTGACTCCTTCCAATCTCTCACTGCAGTGTCCTTGTTTTGTTTAAGTGAGGGGGATGTTACTTTGTGTGCGATCGTGTGAGTTTTTGTGTGTGTGTTACATGAATCATGAATCGTGAAATGCCAGTAAGCTAAGTGTGCAAACAGATAGCATCTCCAGGGGGTGAACAAGTAACACATTTGGTCCAAATCTCTGATTGCAGCTCACATTAACTGGACTTAGGAATCCCTACAAACATAATTCTACGTATCTGGTAGCTCTTCTGTGTCAAATACAGTAGAAGAAAATTGCATCAAGGCTTCTTCTCTTACATGCTAAATGCTTTACCACAGACTGTATAGTGTACTGTTTATATCCCCAGCAATGTAGCTATAAACTGTATATACAGCTAACTATAACCTACAATAGCATGGACAGTTCAAAGAGAACCCAACCAACAACAATAAAGACAACACGGCATAAACAACACCAGATGTCTTGTGTTTACGAGCGCTCCAGTCTTTCCTTCCTAGTTCCCATAGCACTCATGCACTGCATTGAGAAGCACTTAGAATAAAATCAATGAGAACGTGCTGAACCAGTTTTACTGCCAAACGGGATTAATCCTGTAGTCTAACCCGGAGTTTCTTAAACTATGGGTCAGGGCCTAAAGTGGGTCATGTGAGAGGTGGGTCGTATAATCACAAACTAAGCTATTTTAATTATGTTCGCTGGAGAAAGATTTGGGTCTCAGGGGCACGGTTCATTTTCTCGATTTAAAAGAAACTCTGATCCAACCCATTTCATCCTTCATCCAGTATGCTATAGCATCCTCAGTCCTGGGCAGCGTATGAGTGTTGATCTCTGATCCGTTTAGCCTGTTTAGTTAAAGAGCTCATATTCTGCTTATTTTCAGGTTCATAATTGTATTTAGAGTTTGCACCAGAATAGGTTAACATGGTTTAAATAAAAAAACACTACTTTTTTGTTGTACTGGACTTTTGCTGCAGCTCCTCCATTCACCGTGTGTGTTGAACTCTCCGTTTTAAGATAACTTTCTAGCTAGCGCGGGAGTTATCTTCTGCTAACTTTGTAACGTTAGCTCACAAGGCTACATTTGACTGCGACCGTAACAGCAGCTAATATAAACACAACAGCAATATTTCACATCTGGAAATTCACAACCCATCACCATATTTAAAAAAGAAGCTGTTACATAAATGTAACTTCCGTTACGAGCTGACGTCAGTTCGTCATGGATGTAAAGGCTTGACTACAATGGAGCTGTTTGGAGCAGTTTGTGAACAGTGTTTTCTGTTGGAGATGGAAACTCCCGTTGGGGTGGACTTTGGTCCTTTTCACTGTTTAAACCTATTACATGCACAAAAACATCTATAACACAATTAAGAAAAGGGAAAAAGCCAAAAAGCATAATATGAGCACTTCAATAATAGAAAAGGGACATTAGGAAGCTGATCCTGAAACAGTCATCCTACTCTGAGATGATTTATGGATACAGACTAAGAGTGTGATCAATTAAATGTTAAACCGATTAAACCGAGGGTCTGCATGGCGTAGTAATGGGCTAAATTGTTGCAGTGCAGGACAGTCTACGTCATGATAGTCAGTGGTTCGAGCCTGACTATGGGTTCTCTGACTTTCCCCAGACCTCCTGCACGAGGCAAATTTGCATAGCGCTGCCCGGGATTTGGGTTAGATTTATCAGATGACCTATCCTGCCACATTGATCTTCAGTGACTCCTTGTGTTCAGATCGGGTGCCTGTGGGTTCAATTGCGGAAGATCCCGTGCATGATCCGACTAAAAGCTTCCGTGTTGGGTGAACAGTGTGAAAAGAATCGGCGGCTCGGCGACCTGTAATTTTTCACGTTATCATTTTACCAGAAAATGCCCATTTAAATGTGAAGGAAAATTGAAGATTTGACACAACATTAATAAAATCTGTTCTGCCTTTAAATCACTTTTAAAACCCATCCTTCTTTTGCTTCTTTACTAATAAAAAGGAACACATTTAACTCAACAATGAATTATTTTAATATTGACCTATGCCAGTCAATTACAAATGACTAGTTTGATAGGTGCACAATGCATGTCCTGTCAGATATTTGTGAAATCAGAAGGCGTGGAAGAATTACAGAAAATTCTCAAGCAACCTCATTTCCATATCAGGGGACCACACAGGAGGTCCCGACCCATAGTTTGGGAATAGCTGCTCTAGCCTTTTGTGCCCTGTTCTTCTCTGGTTGGGTCCACTTTGTTCTGGAATTGCACTGGAACCCTTTTTAGTATTCCAGTGTCTGAGGTTGCTATCTTTCATGGTAACTTGGTTTGTCATAGTGAGCCCTAAAGGTTAATTAAATCTAAAAATCTTTACATGCAACACATTACACAATAACCGGCAATTTCCACCAACTGCGGAACGGCTGCGGATCCGCTCCGGAACGGCGGCGGAGTCAATAGGTTTCCATTAAAATCAATGTTTGTATTTTCACTGACTGCGGAACGGCTGCGTTCCGACTCCGTCCCAGCTCCGGCGATCCGCAGCCCTGCGGAGCAGATACGCAGAGCTTCTATTTCTGCCGGATGCCGGAGAGCTCCGAGGCAATTCAGTACAGTATATATCCTGTTATATCGCGCGACCATACGTGAATTTGCGAGGGTCCTCGTATAGTCACTGTCAGCCGTTCCGCAACCAATACGGACCTGGTGGGTATTGAATTATGGCGGAGCACGGAGCCGACACGCAGCGGAGCCGATCTGCAGCCGTTCCGCAGTTAGTGGAAATCCCGGGTAAGTGGTAAAACTCTCAGCTGTGGTGTTGATGCCATGCAGCACAGAACTCCAATTAACTAAGCCACTGGATCCAGAATGGCACAGGTCCTGATGGCCAGTTGCACCTTTACTGCTGGGGTTTCAGTGAAACTGGCCCTCAAACTGGGCTCAGTGGTATCACAGAGGGGTGTCGGTTACATCGAGTGGCAGGCCAGGGGCAGGGGGTAACGGGTTCACCGAATGGGAGACTACACACCCCCATCCCCCCAACTGCTGAATGTTCCTCTTTCATCCACGGTGACACGGGGCCCAGACCATCTGATACATTACTGTGTGTGTCTGTCTGTGTGTCTGTCTGTCTGTGTGTCTGTCTGTCTGTGAGTGTGTATATAGCCTAGGACCCATAGTCTACTCCCAGTACAAAGTAAATACACCAGGCCAGCGCAGAGAAAGGCTGCTCTGTTTCAGCCGGCTTGCAACGCTTAGACGATAGGCTTTACCGTTGTTTTATTAGCACAGATATATTGAAACCACCAGCCTGCTGTTTGCTTTGCTCATGTGAGGGACTCTGAGGTTTCTTGCTCGCTGACAAAAGCTGTCCCACCTGGCCTACATCACATAGCATAAGATATTCACCTGTCCTACATCAGTTAGCACAAACTGGCTTACCTGTCCTACATCACAGAGCACAGGCTAGATCACCTGGCCTACATCACAGAGCACAGGCAGGATCACCTAGCATACATTACAGAACACAGGCTGGATCACCTGACCTACATCACAGAGCACAGGCTTGATCACCTGGCCTACATCACAAAGCACAGGCAGGATCACCTGGCCTACATCACAGAGCACAGGCTTGATCACCTGGCCTACATCACAAAGCACAGGCTGGATCACCTGACCTACATCACAGAACACAGGCTATATCACCTAGCCTACATCACAGAGCACAGGCTGGATCACCTGACCTACATCACAGAGCACAGGCTTGATCACCTGACCTACATCACAAAGCACAGGCTGGATCACCTGGCCTACA
>JACXGM010009309.1:0-27760 GCA_016801145.1 Umbra pygmaea
CCTTTGGAGCTTGTGGTGTAGTGTGCTTTTGGAGCTTGTGGTGTTGCAACATGGTGTTGAAGGTGCACCTAAGCGATGGCTCGTTTTCAACGTGTGCCTTCATTTTAACTCATGGCCTCTCCAGAATGTTTTGTTATGGCTGCGGATGTGCTGTAGGTGGCAGCTCATCCTGTTTAAATACACAATGAATAAATCGCACTACCGTTCTTTTGGGGACTTCTGGGGTTAAAAAACATGTTGCAGTACTCTGTTGTTACATAGGCAATTCACATCAGCCTGTGTAGTTCAAAGACTGCTATGGAATATGAAGCAAGATTAGGAAACCTAATCTAAACCTAAAGCTAACATTTTCACCGATACTAACATCACATAATATGGCATTTGAAAGAGAGCTCATACAGAATTAAATTACTTTTAACGTATAGCAGGCTAACATCTAGCAGATGGCTTTTCCTCTCCTTCGGGAAGACAAACCTAAATGTTAGTACAGTGCTTTCTATAATTGTCCTGTTAGAATTAATGTATTCCCTTGTACCATTTAAATCACTCACCCTACATAAGGACTATTCTTTCCTCTGGAAGGTAAGCCATCTGGTTGCTAACTGGTTGTGAAATCCCTCACATTAATTAATTAGTGTAATAGACAAGTTAATGAGGAGTTGTAAATGGCTACTTGGATCTGTTTTTTAAAATGCTTCTTAAATGAGGTCTATGAGTGCTTTGGAAGTCCATGTACTTTTTAATGACAGTCATGGAGTCACACTTAAAGAAATGATCCTCGGTAATATACAGAGGCAAGAGGTTTGGACCTGGACCAGCAGTGATTGGACATCAAGTAGTCCTTAAGTACAGGACGATAAAGCAGACAATCAGACGAACTGCAAAATTTAGCACAGACCGTGAACACAACAGAAGCGCTGGAAGGTTCAATACACTGCACTTAATATAGTCAAAACATTGTGGGACTAATGTCAACATAATATTGCAGAGGCAAAATAATAACGACTGACCAACCAATCTATCACTATCGCTGGGTGCTGTAGAACACATACAAATTGCCTGTATAATCCACACAGGTAGAAGCCAGGAGATTAGAAGGGGGTAATGTAAAAGGAGACTTGTATCTACATCATGTAATGACTCACAGGTTCATGAGATTGCAGTATGTATTCCTCACATACAAAAGTGAAGTGAGTCGTTTGTTTAAACACTTGTGTACATTATTGACACGAGAGGCCAGGCCCTGCAGAAAAAACACAAGTCAGAGACAACAATGGGCCAAATAGGGTCTCCCGTGACCGAAGGGCCCTCTGCCTCACCAAACAAATCAGCCCCATTACTGACACCCCCAACGGGGTGATTACAAAAAAAGAGAGGGAGAGAGAGAGAGGCGAAAAAACAGACTGTCAAAATGCCTAAACAATAGAGTGGGCTTGTAAGTATCCTCCTTGTATCAGCTGATAAATGGGCGGCTCTTTAAGGAACTTATCTCTTTAGCACTCGTAGCATGAGGAATGGCATCATTTGTACTGTTTGCCTGGCTGGACGAGTCAAGCTGGATCCATTTAAAAGATAGCGAGATACTGTCGACAGCAATAGACAGGGTAATTGCAGAGCCACTACTGTGGTATAAATTACATCACTCCGAATGGCACAGAGGCCCGAGGAGAGCAAAAAAAAATCTGACAATTCACGCCTCCCGCTGCCCCCTCGCCTGCTTATCACCGCTCAGCAGAGGAAAAAAATAGGCAGGTGAAAAAAATTAAGTATTGATCAAATTAACAGTTTTTAACAATCCTTTTAAGTTGGGGTGTGTGGGGGAGAGGAGATGGGGCAATTAAATTCCAGGGACAATATGAGGTGATGGATAATATAACCTCCAGATAGACAACTAACCATGCTGGAATAGGTTTTGTTAGGTTTAATGTTAATTTACACTTCTTGGTGCAGCATGTTTAGAAACATATAATAAATGTAGGTTATACAAGACAAATAACTAACCATGCTGGAATAAAAAAAATTAAGTTTAGTGTAAATATTTACATGTTGCGGTGGAATATTTAGAAACACTCATGAAATGTATTATTTATTTATTTATTATTTAAGTACACAATCAGCCATAAAACATGAACAGGGTAACAGCAGTTCATTATACAGTAAATAGTTTAGCATGAATAAATATATAAAATTACAGTAAATTATTTAGCATAATATTATTTGTTAATGGGAATTAAGGAGCAAATTTACAAAAATTAACACAGTACATTATTTTCTGTTTTTAGTTCACTAACTGATAAAAAGTGATGTAACAGTTTATTTGTCAATAAAGAAAAGGTGCTAATTACACTGTCCGTAAGACAACAATCATTAGGGTTTAATTCAAATGTAACGTTGGGTGTCACTTCTAACGTTGGACATTTACGGAGCCTCATTATATGTGACAGTTATGTTCAGATTCAATCCTGTATGTATAGCGACTCTGTATCACAATTCTAAAATATTGTGATTACTCTGATTTTATTATGATTCAATTTTAAACACATACAGTGTATTGCAAATCTATACTCAAAGAGTATGCCATGGAAAATGAGTTAAGAAGCAAAAAACATTCATAACATTTTCACCCCAGACATTAAAACATCAGTGACTGCGCTAGTACTGCTGAAGTATGGGTTTGAATCCAGTACCAATTATCTTTCAGCAAACATTATTTCATCATTACCCAAACAAAAACATATTAAATATATTTCATATAAGCCATATATATTCTTTATTTCTGTGACCAAATCTCACAAAATACTAAATCTTGAAAAGATTAATAGTTTCAGCTGCTTATTTCCCAGTAGTCTATATAGACTCCAGTAGGAATACATTTGTAGATTGGTGTACATTCACCATCAATATCCCTATCAGATGTTGCATTCACGTGACATCAGAGATCATCCTTAACTCATCCTGACCTACTATTAACTACTAAATCCTATTTGTGTCTGACCCTTTGAAATGATAAAAGGGGTTATTATTTTTACGCCCCATAAAATATAGGTTAGACCACACAATTAATAATCAAACAATAAATCTGAATATTCCAATGTATTAGTTTAAACAAGAATTGATGTGATTGCTGCTGAATTTCTAGACATTGTCCATTTAGAGAAGGGGGAATTTGATATTGCCAACTTGGAAAATGTTCACATGCCATTGTTCCGGAAAGGGGACTACAGCGTATTGTGTGAGAGCGGCCGAGCAGAGCAAAAGCAGTTGGATTTGTGTTTCTGCTGGGTTTTCTGCATCGTCGGCTTGAACTCAATTTACATGTGCATTCTGGGTTATGACTCTGTTCATTTAGAGTGCAGTGCTTAAATCAATGGGAATACCGTGTAACCTTCTCAGTTAAGACAAGCAACACATTATAAGGCATCAAAGGAGCCCATGAGCCATATAAGCAATACTCTTGTTAGAACATCAGCCATTTGTCATGACCTTGCTGATATCCCTATATACATAGCTCACCATGCAGACATGGCTATACATACACACTGTTGTTATTGGGTTACTAGCACTTTCTGACACATATCAGATCGTTGACCTGAAAGTTGACCAGAAGAACCAACGCATTTTCATGGCAAGACGTGGGTAACCGTACGTAATGGACATTTCGCTTCATCACGTAGGCAGACTTAAGTTTTTTACGTATTGAATCACCATTCTCCTGGTACACTACCAACAATAGACCAATCGTTTCATTTAAAGTACTTCGGGAACGTTCAGTTCAGGGATAATATGCTAGGTTATTGAGGTTAAGGTTTGGGTTAGGTTAAGGTAAACTGACTTTTTTACATTTCGTACATTTTCCTGCCTTCAGAAGCATCACATGTGGACGTATGTTTTGTTTTTTTACGATCTTGTACATATTGCCATGAGAAAATCCTGGAGGAACGACAGTTGTGGTCAAGAAGCTTATGAGTTCCAGTTAAAGGACATTTTTGGTAGGCCTTCATTGTGGTGTATTTAAAGCTCTGACCTGATAGGTCATTTTATTTCACAGTGAAGTAAATTGCATTTTGGTAGATAAATGCAAAATGTAGAAGTTGTTCGGTGCCCATCATTTAAAAACAAAGCATTCCTTACAGACAACCCTAACATGCCTTGACAAAGTGGGGGCAGGAACACTTAATATCCCGGAGCAGTTCCTCTGTGCTTTTGTGATCCAGACATTTTTCAGAGCAGATTTTTCCAAACTCGAACAGTATCTTTGCAGATAGAACATTCCTTCTTTACTGCATAATGTCCTCTGAAATAATCCTAGATCTATGTTACAGGAGGTCTATCTCTCCAGCCTGGCTTGGCCTGAAACCTTTTAATTCACAGACACTTTATAGTGATGGCTTCAATTTCCAGGGCTTTTGATAAAATCGTGCAGTCTCTTGTGTATTTGGATTGAGTACCAAGCCATGGAGGCAGTTTAATGAAGTGCCATAGTCTCACCGCCTTGTGGCTTGACATAACCTCAGTCACAACTGCAATAAATGCCCTGTGATAAATGTGGGGGCAGCAATAATAACATATATAGTCGTAATTGAGTTAATATGCTTTAAAACAGTATTTATTATCCTCTATAGAGCTGTCATATGACTTATTTCAGGTGAGAATCTATTACGTTTTTTATTTTGTTTTTGTGGATGATGCTTCGTAGACGTGATCTGTAGGAGGACCAACAGTGTTCTCACGGAGAACAAAGTGTTGTATCCATTAGATGATGCTTGGGAGAATATAGTAGATGACATCTAAATCAACACACACGTAACTAAACACATCCGTCAAAGTGTTGAAGAGCATTGTATCAAAGCCTGAATGATAATATTTACAGCCACATATTCAACACCAATGAAGATTTTCGGGAACAATCTTGGATGCTCAAATAAAGACCACAGTCCAACATATTAGGAAATATGACTTAATCATATAGTACATAGCATGCAAGAACATTTATTCATATTTTTTAACAGAATGGTACTGTAGCAGTTACAATTATTCAGTGTGTACAGTTACTTACATAAAAATAATTTATGATTTACATACATTTGTAACCACAGTTTTAGGGACATATTCACCAAATAACATTGAGTTAACTGAATATTGCCATTGTTTCAAATACATTTTTTTCCTGAAGAACCCTTGACCCGTCGAGGTATCCAGTTAAGGTCTTCAGAGAGTAAAGCTACTGATGTATCCTGACAGCTCAGGGGAATCACTTTCCTGTTGTAAAACCCAGCCAATCGTTCTCCTAACTCCTCAATAGCTTCTGCCTTATTCTGTAAGGTTCCAGATGCCCATTATAGTCGGGACTTTGAGCAGAAGTCACTAGCAGGATATCACACAGGTCACATCATTCCCCAAAGGTTGATGACTCTGTAATATCTTCATCACACTTCACTCAACCTGGAGAATGGACTCAACAGAAGAGGAGACTGGTTCAGCACTGACGGCCCCATAGCTAAGGGGTAGTGTTGCTTGGTGGCCCTGTAGTTGATGCCTCTATTAGACCTACTGTTTTCTACACTGTACATGCCAAGTTTGGGTCTGTGGTCTGTCTATATATTTTTTGCAGCAGGCTATGAGCTGTAAGGTCTGTTGCGTCAAGGTTTCGAAGCCTCGTAGCTGTCACATTGGTTACAACTGGGGCATGTTTATAAAGGGTTGACTTGGTTGTACTGAGGCTGAGAAAACGAACTCATCCCAATACATGCACACCCAATCTGCTGGCTTTTGTTTGTGACTCATAAAAATGAACATAAGCTTCAAAAGAATTGTTTAAGAAGCAAGAAACTGTGTTTTTGCATTAGATGGTTTTCTAATTAGGGAACCACCTACATTACTAGACGGGAACAAGAAAGCTCTTTCCCTTGGCAACCTTTTCAATGCATACGTCCCAAAGTGATGCCGGGTCAAGCTGTGACGGCTGCATTCATTTGTGCCGGGGAGCAAATAATCCTGACAATTTTATAAAGTGCTTGGGTGAAGAGGTTATTCACTTAGAGTGCCTTTCGGCTGTAATTTAAAACAACTAGCCCTTCAGATTTCTGCCGGGGCTTTTCCAGCCTCCCTAGTCTCCCTCAGTGTAAGTTTTCAGCAGGACATTACACACAAGAGCAGGCAGTAGATTGTGTGAGATTACGACAACATCCTGGAGCAGTCCAGCCTCTGTAATATCTCCATGTTTGCAGTCATGGCCTGTCACCCCCACTGACCAGTGGGAACGTCCAGTCAGGCCGCCTGCGTTCCTCCATCAACCTCAACTGTTATTAAATACTGACCTCCATAAAAAAGTACAATGTAATGATGTCTTAAACAAACGCAATTTATCATCCTCTTGGAGTTGACATTACTTTACCCTCCTGCAGGCAGCCAAGCAAGTGTACTTCAGATGGCTGATTTGCCAGATCTCTGGGTCCCAAAGAGGCTTGGGCAGGCTTTCTTTGGTCTAGAGACCAGAGTAAAATCGGAGGTGGTGCATATGCAGCCTTTTTTACATGTCTGAAATGTAATCGACTGCCCTTTACACTGCAACGTTACTGTGTTTTCTTTCCACTAACGCCAGTGCATTACCATTCAGAAAGACTTCAAATGGAATTACACAATTGGAAACAATAGCAAGACAATTTAAAATCACTCCTATGAAGAACCTGTAGAGAAGGCTTGCTTGATAATGTGCAGTCTTATATACCCTCATCTGTACTAACATCACACATGAAAAGAACCATTTAAAACAGCAGCCATGTTGTCAACCAGGCAGAGTAAGAATTTACATATCCAGTCACACTAGGTTCATTTGGTAGTCCTGCAAATGTAACAACCATCTGTCACCAACCAAATGCAATACATTTCTTTAAATCGGGTAGTGTGTACTTTAACAACACATGTACAGTACTGTAGTTCTAAACAATTTTCGAGGTAACTGTTTCCTGGGACACCTTCAAGAACTATTCAGATTTGCTATGTCATTTTTTGACATCCTTTGATTGAGTTGATCAGCTATATCTATGGACATTGTAAAATAAAGTTGTGGTTTGTAAATATCATATAATAGTAGCCAAAGCAGTTTTTTCCTATTTTCCATATTTTATTGGACACTCATATCCAGTACAACCCACAGGGGCAGATTTAAATGTCTTGCTCAAGGGCAGAACCAAAAAACCTTCTGTGTACGGATCAGATACTGTAACATTTAGGGAATCTGCCTCCACATCAACATGCTCATTAAAGAACTTATTGTGGATTTTTATAAACACAAAAGGATGTGGTGCGGTTCAAAGCTAAAATGAAGTTCCATGACACTACATTTGTACCAGGATGATTTTTTTATATAAGCTATTGGCCTGCCCTATATTGATCCAGCAGAATGTATCACACAAATCATTTTGCACCAAATCAATAAAGAAATCTTGCAGAACATTTATATTAAAAGGCCTTTGTTTGCTTAAGTGAGTTTAAGACAGTGCGTATTGAATGGTTTGCTGATTAATCGAATAAGTTTAGATTTGACCACAGCTAGTCCATAAAAAAATACATTCCTAAATCAAGTTCTGCCA
Source organism: Umbra pygmaea (assembly GCA_016801145.1). Classification (NCBI taxonomy): domain Eukaryota; kingdom Metazoa; phylum Chordata; class Actinopteri; order Esociformes; family Umbridae; genus Umbra; species Umbra pygmaea. The sequence continues at coordinate 7,593 of JACXGM010009309.1, forward strand.
GTTATGATTGAAATTAGATGTACAATGCAATGGGCTAGATATATAAATTAGATGTACAATGCAATGGGCTAGATATATAAATCAGCAGTGCTTTAGACAGTGTTCAATAAACTGGGCATAATTCTTATTAATGCAAGGTCTCCTTACCTTAATTGCAGCATTTATGAATGTGCATCTCCAGGAATGACTTCCCTCACGTAGCCCACAATCTGGCCTCGGTAATGGGGTTGAAATTACTAATTTAAGGTGACTTCCATGTGTGTAAATGTAATGGTGGATTGTTTTATTATTCCTTAATATTTTAATTGAATATTGTCTTTGTTGCAAAAGTAATCCCAGTTATTCCACTCAAATTAGTTGGTCATGTGTCAAATTAAGTTAAATCAACTATTTGCAGTAATATTTCGTTGAAATGTTTGTAATGATTTATCACAGACACGGGAGTCAATTCGACACAATGTACTTTTTCCAGGGACCGTTTTTTAATGAACAATTCATTTGGCACATGATAATGGCTTGAAAGACCAAATGTCCATGAAAAGAAAGATTAATTTTGTCCACTAATTGCATTGTCAATAGCGAGTCCACTCTGACCCAAGGCATATCCACACCAGCACATACACATCGCAGCCAGCACACAGGGCCTGACTGCACGCCTCACTGGCACTGAAGGGCAGATACTTCAAGGATGCTCAGGTTTTTTCAACTATCAGTTGATCATTTCTGTTTAATTATGTGAGGTGGATTTTGGAGTAGATAACAAGCTGTTATCTGTAGGTGAGGAGGATATAAAGGATATCAAAAGATAAAGATGCCCACCTCAAGATGCTGAGATTGCCACTGTTCAAAATATTTTAATCTTTCCTCTAAAAAAGAAGACGTTAATTTCTTAAAAGAAAATGAAAAAGATGAAGGCCTGCCACGTGACCTTTTCGTTTAAGTCAGCTACATATTGGGACATCACCACCTCCGTCCAGATGAAACTGGGGTAAACGAGGTGTAAGGGGGGCAGGTATTTGGGGAGACGTGGGAGCTTTAGCGACAGAAGTAATGGCTCAGGGGATTAAGAGCTCAAGAGGAGTGCTAAGAGAAATAAAATGCAGAAATGATTCTGCAAGATATACCTGACGCAGTGGGTGGGGAGTAATGGAGGAAGATGCTGTTGACTGGGTTTTCAGTAAACAGGCAGCGCTGAGTAGACCACGGGAATCAGTGATACATTCTCTGGGTCGGAGTGGCATTTACAGAACATGTGTCATAAGACTACTGTTATTGGATTGGAGAAAAACAAATACCCCTACCTGTTTAGTCCTGTCATGTGCATTTTATACTAGTGAAGCTAATCCATTTTATACTAGTGAAGCTAATCCATTTTATACTAGTGAAGCTAATCCATTTTATACTAGTGAAGCTAATCCATTTTATACTGGTGAAGCTAATCCATTTTATACTAGTGAAGCTAATCCATTTTATACTGGTGAAGCTAATCCATTTTATACTAGTGAAGATAATCCATTTTATACTAGTGAAGCTAATCCATTTTATACTAGTGAAGCTAATCCATTTTATACTAGTGAAGCTAATCCATTTTATACTGGTGAAGCTAATCCATTAATGAGGAACCAATACCTAGATGTAGAAGATGTTGAACAGACAGGTTTTGAAGTGCAGGTATAGATGAGCAACGTAGAGTCTTAGGGTGTATTCATAAATACCACATACAGCACTACTTAACCCTGACACTTTTGGTTTCATTTAGAACCATATAGAACTTTCCACAGAAGATTCTTCATTGAACCCAAGAAGGTTAAACTTGAACAAAAACTGGTTCTCCCAGGAACTATACAGAATGAGGACAACCAAAGAACCCTATTTTTCTAAGAGTGTATTAGTGGCGTTTGGTTGATATGTATGTGTTAGTGTAGAAATAAATCCAAAGTAGGGTACTATATGTAAAAACAAACATGGACCTGAACAACACCCATATGAGTTCATGCCCACTTACTGGAATTTAGGAAACATTCAATACAGAGAGGAAGTGCGATGGGAAATAACTAATGAATGATTGGAAGAGGAGATTGGTTGCTTAGTTCCAAGAGGATTTATTCAATCAGCTGGCTCGCTTCTTAATTAGAGGAACTAATTATGCTATCGAAAGACTTTGTCGCTATGCCACCTAGAGTGGGTTGGCCGCCGCCCGCCGCCCCCACTCCCCAGCCCCCCTCCCCAAGCGACGAAGGTGATGACCTTGCGATAACCTGTGTGTTCATCAGTCAAATTACTGTCCCCGTTAATGGTAATGCCAAAGCACTGGAACACTGGGGCCAGCTAATCTGTATTCAAATTACACGCCACCAAACAGTAAGGTGCGCTCCTGGGCTATAACTCAGCCGGGCTCTGAGCTGTAGGAGAGAGTCAGCGAGCCGCCTGCTAGCCAGCCAGCCCGCCCCAGTCAGCACCACCACTGCCTGCCACCATTATCATACATTTCCCAGGTGTAAAACGGACAGACAGGCCTACTGGAGAGAGGCTGATATTGAAAATATTAATCAAAGGCAACCCTGCTGCTAGCTTAATGGTCAATTTGAATTAATGAATTGCTAAGGCGTGGGGAGAAGGGACACTGATTGGTTGGGCGACAGTGTTGGGGACATGGGTGCCTGGGTGAGACTCGCGAAAGAAGAGTTCTGCACCTCTCTTATTGTCATGGAAGAGTAAATCAAATCCCTTTGGTTCTTGGCTTTTTGACTCTAATAGACCCTACCATAAAAGCACCCGAATTAAAATATTTACATCAACTGACCATATCCAACTCTGTTTTTCTTTCCTATACGTACATCTGTATAGGACACGATACAAGTGATGGTGGCATAATCGCGATTTAATCCAATGCAAAACAGATATCATTTATTGTGACTAAATGTGAAACATTAACGTTCCATTAGTAATTCCATTATTACTGCAGATATATTATGGACATTGTCTGATATTACAATGACAACATTCTACAAAACTACCCCTTAATACAAATGTGCCAAATATTATCTTACTTGGACACAATAGAGTAGCTGTCTTAACAACCCTCAATGTTACTGTCAGTTAACTGTGCTAGCAAGACAGCTAACTCTTCACATAGACTTTGTCCAAAAATGTGTTAATTGCTGTCTTTTTTGGGATATAATATATGGTGATTTTTTTGGAGGGGAGGGCAAAATATAAAAATATCGGGCCCTGGTGGAAAAAGTTTGGGAAACCCTAGACTAGAGAGAGCAATCAGTTATTTATTGAAATTGAGATACTGTAAATCTGCCAATTTGTGAAGGCCTATTGTTAAGAAAAGTTCCAACCTTATAGCTAAAACAAGTGTATAAACAGTATTCTATATCTCTTGTTTCAAGTGAGTTTTTCCAAGCAACTGAGCATCAATTTATAAATACATTTGATTTGCACACTACTGGAAAAAGGTATTGTGAAAAGTTGATACAACAATGACCTAGAGAGATGGCAATTGATTAAATTGGGAAAAAGGTGCAGTAAATTCATAAAGATTCCGTTAATATGGTAATACAAGCACAAACATCAATTTTTTTTTTAAACATTGTGAAAAAAGCAGCTGATCATTTGCCCCTGTATTTAGTAAAGATTGCATTTCCGTTACATGCATTTCCCACAAAAACCTACTGGGGAGAGTGCCTTTTGTACTGGATATCTGCAGATATTTCAGGGTTGCAGGGATATATTTACACATATTGAGTAAAATAATACTTGGGAGACAATAAGCCTTATGTGAACAGAGAAAGAGGAACAGACCTATCAAAATCATTGTGAGCGCACATCCATAATAGTACAGTCCAATGTTTTTCAACCATCTCCTTGAAGCACAGCAGTCATTCAACAGTTTAGCTGTAGCTGCTGACCTAGCTCACAGTATTCAATAATCAAGGGCCTGATAATTAGCAGATGAGTTGAATCAGGTGTGCTAGCTCAGAAATAGCTCAAACATGGAACAGCTGGTGTTCCCTGAGGAGAGGGTTGAATAACACTGCAAAGTGTTCATACAATAAGTTTACAATGTTTGAACTTTGAAATGCATGTTTTCAATCAGTCAACTTTACTATACGCCATGACCATTGCAAGGCTCTGTGGGTAAGCTAATTTCATTGGTCGTCAGTTTGTGCTTCAGTAATTTAATTCAGGTTTTAATTAAAGTGGATTTAGCTGTGCCCTGGAGAAAATGATTTGTTGCCCTACAAATGTACCTGGCAGGTACCGTAAGTGAGTCACATACTTGTGACTGTCTACCTTTAATTTGAAGTCAGATTTAAGTTATATTTATGCTATTTCCCACATATACCAGGTGTGTCAAACGTGAATTGTCAATGTTTTTCCTTGCCCATCATTGAGACACCGCAGAAGATTCAGTCATTATTACTTGCATTAGCGATCCAGTAAAGAACTACAGATATCTGTCTTGCTTAGTTGGCAGGACATCTGATTTTTCACTTTGTTGACACAAATGTAATCTACTGAACTGTAAATTGATTTTATACAATTCACATTTCAGCATCTCTAGCAAAAAAGAATTGCTTGTGACACAGGGTTTATTCACTAGCATTTTCATCAAAAACATGACAGACATTGGTCATGAAATGTTATAGAACAACAGTTAACATCATGCCTGGGACTCTGTTGTAAGAGCATAGCGCTTGTACTGCAGATTGTGTGAAGGATTCCCATGGGGGAGGCAGTACTAAAATGTATACATTCACTACTGTAGGATTCTCTGGATAAGAGCGTTTACTAAATGATTTAAATGTACATGATCAGTTATCACCCCCATTAAATCGCCAGGCTCCTTGTGAAAACAGGAAAACATATATGGTTTCTCACAGTGACCTCACCCTGTCTCAATACAACAAATCAAAATTAGCTTGAGAAGGAATTGGTTGTGGATTGATCACAATCAGCTCAAAAAATTGTCAGCGTTTCATTGACTGTTTTTTGCTCAAATGTTTACCGTCGCTATCAGACTGTAGGTGTAGTTAGAGTGATTTCAGATGTTGGCCGCATGGGGGCACACTTTCTCTCTGCAGGAAACATTGTGGTCAAGACAGTCAGCTGCATCAAGAAATATCCGATCCAACTCCCACTAAAGCACAGACTCAAGACATATTACGCATGCATTGACCAGTAAATCAAAAGCAGCCAACAAGTAAAGTCAGGAAGGTACATTTGCCAATTAAATGCTTCTTTCTCAAACACATTAATTCAGACAAGACGAATTCTACAGTATAACATGGGACATAGATAATTGTAGCTAAACAAGTGCAATATTTCACATACAGTATTTATGTAAGATTAACAGAAGGGCCTATGTAATTACATTTTAAGTAAAGATGCAATGCATCTCAAAATGGCCACAGGAAAAAACAGTAAGGTGCATTGATATTAACAAATAATGGTTCACGGATGGTTCACGGATGCCTAACATGGCCTCTATACCTCAAACATTCTATTGTTCAGATTTTAAGTTGCGGTTGATGATAATTGCAGAAATTTTTTAGAGTGCAGTCCAGTGACTGCACTCTAAAATGACAAATATTTGATCACAAGGATGTTATGCAAACTCACTTTGAAAGACAATAACCAACATTTGTCAACACGTTGATAGTCTCTGCTCCCACAACGCTTACCTTAACACATTTGAGGATGTTTTAGGGACGGAAAATGCCCGATGTTCACAAGTTGAAGGCAATGGCATGGCAGAAGTTTGTATTGCGAATATTTAATTATACCTGAATTGTCCGCCAACTTTTGTACAACTTTATACACTGTTGTCAGTTTTAGCAGTTAGGCTGGTATTATTGGGCTGTAGTCTGGTCTTATCATCAGTCATAATGCAAAAGTTCCTGAAAGGTACACCATCAACACCAATCAAGTTTACAAACTAAATCCATGCTTTCAGAAAGCACTTACATTTTTAAAACCCATTTCCGAAGGTTCACTATATACACACTCAATTTCTGTCATCGAAAAATATATTCTTTTTTTCTTTCATTTTTGATTGTCGTTACATAATGCTTTCGTATATTCTCAGGACGGTTAAATCTGACCTAGTTCAATCATTTGTCGCCCTCGTATGGGCAACTATTTTATTGCAGTCATGATTATATTGGAATGCTGTATTCTCAAAACCAGTGAATCTACAATTGAAACCAGGACATAGCTGAATACTGATTTGCTGACAGCCGTGTTATATTATCAAGCCAATTCCTACGCAATTCTTGGTATATGGGCCTATATAAGACCACACCCCCTGTTGTATTATTGCCTATGCCTAGTATGTATAGTCTAATCAAGTCAAAACCCAAGAAAGTTAAAGGGCAATGCTTAATAAATTATAATTCAAATGTACACATTTGAACCACATCTCTATTACAGATTTTAAAACAGACTTAAAAACCTACAAGTTCATTCCTTCAGTGTTAGGATTTCTTAGGCATGTTCTGCAGTTGGACTCAAGACATAGTTGTGTAGCACTCGCATGGACACAAGATGAAGTTCAGAATGACACATTTTCATGTGACCTGCTTCACATTTTTTCCTAGGATGTAATGCATCTTTTGGTGGTTTGGTAGCTTAATGTTGCATTCTTTTTTTTAAGGACAATCCCAATTTCAATGGCAGAGAGTTTACCATCTCAACATTATAATACCCATCGCTGTGACTGTTGTCTTCATTTTACATTTGTTTATATTTATTTTTATAATAACTGTGAAAAAAAGAATAATGGAACAAAGAGAATGCACAGTTGCTTTTTTCCCATTTTCTCCCCTCCTCCCAAAACATCTGAACAAACCTGACCCAATCCCCAACCCTGCCTCATTTCAGCACACCTGGACAACCCTCCCCCACCCAACACCCAAACCCCTCCCCCACACAGACTAACATCAATACACAACAGAAACAATTAATTAAAACTATAACATGGAAAAGCATGGCATCTGTCACACATCAATCACTATAGGGTCGATTTTAAATAGTCTGGACTTGAGTAGTGAACTTTTTGAAACCACCTTGAACCGTATAATTCCAAGACGGGCACAAGATGAAGTGGAGCCCAAACCCACCACTCCTAAATTCAACACCCATTTCCTGCTCCCAGGCAGATTTAGTTGAGTTAGTGGAGCATTTGTCCAATGACATAATCCATGAGTAGACCTGAGAGATCTTTCTGTTGAGGTAGAAAAGTTAATAACACATCCCAGGGCTGGGTGGGCAGTAGGACAGGAATGCCAGAACGTAGATGATACAAAATGTCTCAGCTGCAGGTAATGAAAAAAGTGAGATGGAGGCAAAATGTGTTTAGAGGCCATGTTGGGGAAACTAGAAAAAAAAATGTTTTCATAAAGATCATGGAAGGCTTTAATACCTTTCCTTTCCCATGGAGAGAAAACATTGTCAACAAGGGATGGGGGGGGGTATGTGGTTGTTATCAATAGGGCCAATAATGGATGTAAAGGAGAATTTAAAATGAAGATGGAACTGGTACCAGATATTTTGTGTTGCCAGGATTACAGGATTGCAAGTGTAGCAAGAAGGGGATGTTGGAGAAGCTTCTAGGTGACACCAAGGTGTGTCTGGAGAATTCTACCAGAGTAGGAGCTTCTGAAAGTTGCAAGGCCAATAATGATAAAGACAATTTGGAAGTGCAAGCCCTCCACTGAATTTGCATCTCTGAAACAATGACCTACTGATCCTGGGTACCTTTCCTCCCCAAATGAATGAAGTAACAGTCTGATTAATTTACTTAAAAGACGTGGGCACAAACATCAGGATAGATGAAAGATGTATAAATCTGATCATATTTTATTTTAAAATATTCCAGTTTTAACAGCTTTTTAAAACTGATTGACTAAACGTGACAGTAGTTGAATGCACTGTTGCTGTAATTCAGCAAATTTATTTTGAGTTTAACAACAAGGCTCAGAAACAATCGGCCAGTAAAACGGGAGTGACTTTATAATATACTTCGTCAAATCTGTCAGGGAAATGACTCTATTCCCAAGAAGACCTGGAAGAATGTTATCACCCTCCCAAAGGTGATTCCAGCAATTATTAACTCAGGAAAATGGAGACTGAGTTCTCTATTTTTAATATTTAATTTTCAGTATAAAATCAATATCAATCAACAATCTGTTAAGTGTGCTGTTTGGCATATAGATAAGTATAAAAAAGTATACTAAATGTAAACTTTTGTATACTTTGTATAAATGTATATTTTTATATGTATAACAAACAAACACAATGTATTCTTGGTAAATGCCAACTTTCTTTAACCTTTTTTTTTTACCAGGAACTGTCCCATGGAGACAGTTTCTTTCAAGTGTGACCTGGACAAAAAGAAAGCAATAATTAACCACCGTCTTGATAATTCAAGACCATATAACATAACACTTCTTTTCAACAGTATCTTTTATATAGTTTTAAATTAATTTAGCAGCAGTAACAGCAAATCAAAGGCTGAAAGATATTCCATGCCCAGGGTGCACTTCAGAAGGCCTAATACTAGTGTCAATACAAGTGTCCTAGGGACAAATATTAACCAAATAGCAGACCAACTAGTGATTGTTAGTAGTGAAGGAGACAGGTTACAAATACAGTGAGCAGTATAATTCATTGGACAGTGTCCTTTTTTATTTTGGTTCTGTACAGAACCAAAATAACCCAAAAATTGTAACTTTTCAATGAATTATGGTGCTCACTGTATAAAGAGCATTTACCCAACAGGGTTTTGTAGATAATACATACAAATGTAGTTTTATGAATTTATAAAGTGATGTCCATCCTACCATTTCATACAAGGTGCAGTGGTGTGTAACTTGGCGCATAGGAAAGAATGTTAAAGTATGTACAGTTTCATTTTAAGTTTCCTCTGAAGATATCTACATGGTCAATATACTTCCAATGAATGTGAAACAATACTCTGAGAAGAAAAAATGTTGGACTATGACAAGTAATAAAGATACCTTCCTCTCCATCCCTTGGTTAATATGAATGTGCAGAAGTGATAAGACTACACAGGAAAATGCAATGACTATGAATCAGATGTCAGTGAGTCAAAGTTTTGAAAGTTTCAAAAAAATTATGTCACTGGGCACCAACTGTCAGCAAATATTATATGCAGCTGAATTAGGTTGCTTTAGGCAGGCAGTTTAAATGGTTCTGACAGCTGTTAAGAGACCAAAGACAATGTGCAGTGATGTCTGACGGGGAAGTGGGGGTACTAAATACACTGCTCAAAAAAATAAAGGGAACACTAAGATAACACATCCTAGATTTGAATGAATGAACAAACTGTATGAAATACTTTTAACTGTACATAGTTGAATGTGCTGACAACAAAATCACACAAATTATCAATTGGAAATCAAATTTATCAACCCATGGAGGTCTGGATATGGAGTCACACTCAAAATCAAAGTGGAAAACCACACTACAGGGTGAACCAACTTAGATGTAATGTCCTTTAAAACGAGTCAAAAATTAGGCTCAGTAGTGTGTGGCCTCCACGTGCCCGTATGATCTCCCTACAACGCCTGGGCATGCTCCTGATGAGGTGGCAGATGGTCTCCTGAGGGATGTCCTCCCAGACCTGGACTAAAGCATCCGTCAACTCCTGGACAGTCTGTGGTGCAACGTAGCCTTGGTGGAGCGAGACATGATGTCCCAGATGTGCTCAATCGGATTCAGGTCTGGGGAACGGGCCGGCGAGTCCATAGCATCAATGCCTTCCTCTTGCAGGAACTGCTGACACACTCCAGCCACATGAGGTCTAGCATTGTCTTGCATTAGGAGGAACCCAGGACCAACCGCACCAGCATATGGTCTCACAAGGTGTCTGAGGATCTCATCTCGGTACATAATGGCAGTCAGGCTACCTCTGGCGAGCACATGGAGGGCTGTGCGGCCCCCAAAATAAATGCCACCCCACACCATTAATGACCCACCGCCAAACCGGTTATGCTGGAGGATGTTGCAGGCAGCAGAACGTTCTCCACGGCATCTCCAGACTCGGTCACGTCTGTCACATGTTCTCAGTGTGAACCTGCTTTCATCTTTGAAGAGCACAAGGCGCCAGTGGCGAATTTGCCAGTCTTGGTGTTCTCGGGCAAATGCCAAATGTCCTGCACGGTGTTGGGCTGTAAGCACAACCCCCCTGTGGATGTTGGGCCCTCATACCACCCTCATGGAGTCTGTTTCTGACTGTTTGGGTGGACACATGCTCATTTGTGGCCTACTGGAGGTCATTTTGCAGGGCTCTGGCAGTGCTCCTCCCTATTGCAAATATTCATTAAACCAGAGGGAAGAGTGCCCCCTACTGGCCCTCCAACACCTTCCAGCAGCATTGATCTCCCATCCAGAGACTGACCAGGCCTGACACTGCTTAGCTTTAGAAGCAAACCAGCAGTAAAGGGCTAAATGTAGCATTGGAAAATGTATTGGACTGTGATGTACCCTTGGATCATGATGTGATATCTAATCATGTTTATAATGAAAAGCCCTTCAGTCATGATGACAATGGTCAGTGTTTGGTAAAGCTACTTTTCAGTTACATCCCAGTTGCATGTTGAGTTCACAGGTTTTGGGAAGTCCCAAAATAAGGGCAAAATGATCAGGTAAATGGAGTTCATATCTTAAAAGTAACCTATAAAACAAATTTAGAAAGAGTAAAGAAAATATCAATCATGATCACCAGTAAGATATGAACTCCATTTCCCTGATAATTTTGTAACTGGAATGTAGCTGTACAAGCTACTTTGCCCAACATTGACAAGGGTGTTGGTGAATATACTTACTAGGAACTCTAGTTGTTGATAATATTTATTAGACGTATGATGTAACATACAGCATATGAAAGAAAAGCTGTACCGGTACTTGCCCTGTTGTACGTTTGAACTTTGTATACCTGATCTTAAGGATATTGTGCTCCTAGGATAAGTGTTTTTTTATATTTTTTATGTGGTACAATGAAGCAAAATAAATCTCCACATTGCACAGGTAATCAAATCTAATCTACTAATGCTGGGATTATTCAGAAAGGCCAGGTTATAACACCGCATTCCAAAATATTATGCAAATTATATTTTACACTGATTTTCCTAAATAGTCAATGCAAATGACAGTCCGTACAATTTTTAAGTCATCAACCGTTTGGGTATAAGTTGACTTTCACTGAACAAAGCACCCAATAAAAATTTTTTTAAATAGACTCGATGCACTGTTCCAAATTATTATGCACAACAGTTTCAAAACATTTTGTAGGTTGTAAAAAACTGAAAATGGTCATTTGTTGAATTTTCAGCATTCGGTCATATTTATTGAAATCAAAAGTACATTTATAATCAAACACATCCTAACAGGGCAAGTTACATGTTAACATAGGACCCCTTCTTTGATATCACCTTCCCAATTCTTGCATCCATTGAACTTGTGAGTTTATGGAGAGTTGCTGCTTGAATTTCTTTGCAGGATGTCAGAACAGCCTCCCAGAGCTATGCAAACTGCCCCACACCCTCATCGATCTTTTGCTTGAGGATGCTCCGAAGGACCTCAATAGGGTTGAGGTCAGGGGAGGATGGGGGCCACACCATGAGTTTCTCTCCGTTTATGCCCATAGCAGCCAATGACGGAGGTATTTGCAGTATGAGATGGTGCATTCTCATGCATTAAGATGATTTTGCTACAGAAGGCACAGTTCTTCTTTTTATATCATGGAAGAAAGTGGTCAGTCAGAAACTCTATATACTTTGCCGAGGTCATTTTCACACCTTCAGGGACCCTAATTGGGCCTACCAGCTCTCTCCCCCTGATTTCGGCCCAAATTATATATTTCGGCCCAAATTATATATTTCGGCCCAAACTAAATTATATAGTAATCTAGGTACACAGATGTATACCTTATTGGGACATGGTGGCCATCCATCAACAATCCACTACTCCATCCATCTGGACCATCCAGGGTTGCACAGCATTCATCAGTAAACAAGACTGTTTGAAAATTAGTCTTCATGTATTTCTGGGCCCACTGTAACTGTTTCTGCTTGTGAGCATTGGTTATGGGTGGCCGAATAGTTTGTGCACAACTGCAAGTCTTCTGAGGCATTAGCAGCTTCAAATACCTGTTTGTTGCTTTGTAATGGCATTTTAGCAGCTGCTCTCTTAATCTGATGAATTTGTCTGGCAGTAACCTTCCTCATTATGCCTTTATCTGCACAAACCCATCTGTGCTTTCAATCAACTACAAATCTCTTCACATTACGATAATCACGCTTAAGTTTTTGTGAAATATTTAATGCTTTCATACCTTGTCCAAGGCATTTTACTATTTGATGCTTTTCCACAGCAGAGATCCTTTATCTTTCCCATATTGCTTAAAACCTGTGGCCTGCTTAATAATGTGGAACATCCTTCTTAAAGGGATACTTCACCGATTTAGCATTGAGCTTTGTATCAGTAGAAACCCGGTAGTATTTTAGAATGACCTTGCTTACCTCCCTCATGTCCCCCTGAGACGAGAAAAATCTCTATTGTGCGTCTGGAGAAAATGACTCCGATGCAAAAATCATTGTCAGGGAGGGAAGCACGGTCATTCGAAAATAATACCAGGTTTCTACTGATACAAAGCTTAATGCTAAATGGTGAAGTATCCCTTAAAGTAGTTTTCCTTTAATTGGGCTCACCTGGCAAACTAAATCACATCTTTATTTTAGTGATCGAAAGAGCCCAGAGACACAATACCATCCATGAGTTTGATTGAAAAAAAAGTTAATGTTTGACCCTTAATTCCAATTTACATAATAAGTTGGAACACTGTGTGTACACTGACATCACCACTGGTGCCTGTTAATTATTACAAGTAGGTCCATTGTGTGTGTGGTGACAACTTGTTCCCTCATCAACTACTAGTCACAGCTGGATAGCATAGAGCATATTGACGGATGTTGGTGACAATGATGTTAGGATTTGTGTAAGCTGCTGCTGTATAGAAGTAAGTATAGCACTTTTTGCCTTTTTAACTTCTATTCGATGTCTTTTCAATGACAAATACATATTTTTTACGTCTTTTCAACTTTGTGTGCTTATAGGGTGGACCAAGAAAAACAGCCATTACAAAGTTTACTTTAACCACTGCTGGTTAAACATTTATGGATGTGAGCATGTTTTCTTTTTAAAGAGCCCAAATCACTTTTGAGTAAAATTAAACAGAATAAAGAAGTTATGTCAGATTTAATTTATAGTTTTTTACAAGCTCACATACCCCATTACTTACTCATTTGTGTTGATTAGTAAGAAGTGCAATAAATCACCACAGATTTCCTCTGAGTCCATTGGCTATCTTCAGGGTAAGGAACCATAAAACATTAAGTTGTAAAACAATATTACTGCATAATTTCAATATAGTTAACCATGTTTTAACATCTGTGTTTATTTACATTAATATTATTTATAGTAAAACAATATAGTTCTATTTATGATGGGAAAATGCACATGTTTGTTATTCTCCACTCTAAAAAAGAATCACGTGTTATAAGTACAGTAACAACTAAGGATTCTAGATTCAAAATGATGTAAAGCAATTAAAAAAAACACTGTTTGATTAGATGGTCAGACATCACAGAACCTGTAGGCAACTTTATTACATGTTTACATCATAAGGATTTGGTCTAGAACAGTGGTTCCCAAACCTCTCCTGGGGACACCCAGCCATGCCATATATTAGTTAGTGTCACAGAGCTAGCACACCTGAATCAACTTATCAACTAGCCCTTACCTGCTTGAATCAGGTGAGATAGTTCTGGGCTACAACAAAACTGTGAGACGGCTGGGGGTCCCCAGGAGAGGTTTGGGAACCACCATACACAACCACTGTGTTTGGCCACGGTATGTGACAGGAGTATTCAACTCTTAACCTACGAAGGCTAGAGCCTGTTGGTTACCTGTTCTACCTGATCATTAATTGCACTCACCTGGTGTACCAGGACTAAATAAGTACCAGATTAGAGGGTTGCAGTGAACAAATGGAGTGGAACTGGTTTCAAGGACCATAGTTGAATAGGGCTGGTATAATCCGTAATGCATTGTGCCTAAGAACATCAGAACATAGGCTCAGCTGTGATATATTGGTCATGTACCACACCGCTTCATGCCTTTTATTGTACACTTATCATGATTGTTTTTGCATCTTTAGCACTTTAATCATTGTTGTAGGTTACAGGTGTTTGTTGGTGCTAGCTATACCTGCACATGGAGAAGAACGCAGTCGACCGAGCCAGGGATGCCTATCTAACAGGGAGGTCCAGACCCCTAAAGTTCAGGGTTCAACAGTTAAAGTCTCTTCAGAGGCTGATTACTGAATGACAAGGAGAGATCTCCACAGCTCTCAAGCGGGACTTAAACAGGGTGAGTGTGACTGAAAGTATACAGTCATTTATTTCATGGCAATATATTTACATATACATTTTGGCCCACTGCATGCAGATCTGCTTCCGTTCAGTGACATTTGTGGATTTTTGTGCATTCCCTGTCTGTCTCAGGTCCTACTTGAAAACATCTTAATGGGGTTCAAGACTGAATTCTCCCCCAATCTTTCTCCATTTTGACAGACATATCTGATGCTTTTTGGGGGGGAGGTTTTCAGGAATGTGTTTCAGGCCTTTGTTCTTAACTTTACTAAAACCTCAAGTATGCTTCATCAAAATGTTTTTGTTCCAGTCTGTTCAATGACAAGAGTATAATCAGAATTGGGGCAGAGCCATGTATAGATCACCTGGAGGTAGATTCCAGCTGTCTCAAGCCCTCATTAACCCTAATTGTAGAACTGTGTTCAGGTGTGTAGATGCGATTGGCAAACACCCCATAGTGTCTGCCTTACAAAACGAGCAACTATAAAGGGAACTCGTTAAAGAGCCTTTTCAGAAGAAAAAGTACAAAGATAAATGACTGAACAGCCTGACACCAATGTGTTCAACAGAGTCAGTATGACGCAGCCATATAATATTAGTACCCTGTGGTTTCACAGATCCCGTATGACACAGCCTGAAATGAATACCCTGTGGTCCAACAGAGCCAGTATAACACAGCCTGATATTAGTACTGTGTGGTTCCACAGAGCCAGTATGACACAGCGCTCTTTGAGCTGACTGGGCTGGAGAACGAGATCAGCCTGGCAGTGGGGAAGCTGTCGGAGTGGGCTGCTCCTCGCCATGTAGAGAAGAACATAATGACCCTCACAGACCAAGTGTACGTCCAGCCTGAACCCCTGGGAGTGGTGCTCATCATTGGGGCATGGAACTACCCCTGGGCCCTGACCCTACAGCCCCTAGTCGGGGCTATCGCAGCAGGTATACATCTAGGCCCTTGTTATATTACATTTAGTTCTTTCAACACTCTTACACTGTTTTTCACTTTATGCCAGGAAATGCTGCAGTGGTGAAGCCCTCCGAATTGAGTGAGAACTCAGCCAGTCTCCTCAAGGAACTGCTCCCTCAATATCTGGACATGGTCATATATTTTCTACCCTTGTATTATCAATAGAAATATTCACCAGTATTGGGTGGTTTTGTTGTAACCAATCATCGCCTGTTGGACTCTTCTCCCTGCCAGGAGTTATATTCTGTGGTGACAGGTGGAATTCCAGAAAGCCAGGAGTTGCTGAGGCAGCGTTTTGACCACATATTCTACACTGGGAACAGCACAGTGGGCAAATTGATAATGGAGGCTGCCGCAAAAAACCTGACTCCTGTCACCCTGGAGCTGGGGGGCAAGAGCCCCTGTTATATCGACAAGGACTGTGACATTGATGTGGCCTGCCGGTAACACCAGTTGTAGATTTGATGATCTCCTAGATGTCCATTTTACAGTCTCATATAGATGTGTAATGATTTATTTTTTTCTTCTTTCAGCCGAATAACATGGGGAAAGTTTTTAAACGCCGGGCAGACGTGCATTGCCCCAGACTACATCCTGTGTGAGACCAGCATTCAGAATAAAGTAGTGGAGTGCATTCGGAACACGTTACAGGTTTGGTTCTCAGTTGATGACCCTCACTAAAGAAGATAGTAGGACTCTATTATATTTGTATGTCCTTGACATTGTAGTTTTAAACAGCCAGTTAATCCCTTTGTTAATTCCAGGAGTTCTACGGCTCAGATCCGAAATCTTCCCCAGATTACTGTCGCATTATTAACCCACGCCACTTCAGCCGACTGATGGATCTACTTGAGGGGTGCACGGTGGCACTAGGCGGGGAGAGTGACCCATCACAGTGCTATATTGGTATGAGATACTTTGCTCCCTTGGCTGGATTCAAGCAGTTGTAGGATACATTTCTTGTTCCTGCTTTCAGGTGCGTTGTCACAGTACACAACCTATGATCTCTTATAATAATGGAATAACAAAAATGTCCCTGTTCCTCTAGCGCCAACAGTAGTACAAGACGTACCTCGTCACGACAAACTCATGCAGGAAGAGATCTTTGGTCCACTGCTGCCTATAGTGACCGTTAGTGATGTCAGTGATGCAATTCGCTTCATCAATGGGAAAGAAAGGCCCTTAGCTCTGTATGTCTTTTCCTCCAACAAGAAGGTAAACCACTGCCTTTCAACAAGTAGGGCTCTTTGAGGAGAGTTTGGGCTATCATGTAGACAACTTTATTGTTCTTTCTCTTTGTCAATCAGGTGATAAAGCGAATGATTGCAGAGACGAGCAGTGGTGGCGTTCTAATCAATGATGTCATAATGCACTACGTACTCAACTCCCTTCCTTTTGGTGGTGTAGGTAAGGCACATTTTGTCAAAACAAAAGCCTTTTAAGTGATTGGGAACTGTCCAAATCTAATATTTATAAAATTTCACTTTGGACACTTACAGGACAAAGTGGAATTGGCAGGTACCACGGGAAATACACCTTCGATCAGCTCAGCCATCACCGGGCATGCCTGATCAAGTCTTTGGGCATGGAGTGCGTTAACATGGCCAGGTATCCGCCCCAGGACACCTCACGGGCACGCAAAGCCAGATATGCCATGAGGAGCCCCCTATGTGACCTGTCAAAGGCCATTTTTGTGTGGGCTCTCCTGGCCACCATCTTAGCTTGTATTGGCCTGATTGTGATTCTAGTCATGTGTTTTAGGTAGAACAGCTTAGAACTAATTCAAATTATTAAATTAACTTTTCTGCATGAAATGCACTTTTCCTGTATTCAAATGCATCATCCAATATGTAGCATATCGAGAATTGTATACTTGCACTTTTAAATGATGTATTAGGACAACCATACTGTTTTAATACTAATATTTTCTAGCTTGTGGTCCATATGCGATTTGCCATATACCCAATGTTCAATTTTAACAAGTCAACTCAAAGGCAAGAGATATTTAAAAATGTGACGTTTATTACATTTGCATGGATACCCAAAAACATTTATAAATATATATGGTCAGTTAATTATAAAGTGTTTAGTGAACATAAGATAAAAAAATAAACTTCACAATAACATAATTGCTTTGAACATCTTTTTAGCTGATAAAATACATTTTGTCACTCGTCAACACTTCTCAGCATTGAAATGGCTTTTATTCAGTTGTCATAAGAAAATAAACAAAAAGTACCATCATAATTCAGAAAACATACAACTTTAAATAATTTTGCTGTCCGGCTATAGTGCATTGACACATTTACTTTATTCAAAGAGCAAAATGGCTGCCATTTCATTTCCAGTGTCTCTCTGGGTTGGATATGAGTCTGGTTGGAATACCTGATTTAGGGCTCTGACCTGGTGAGGCACGGTAGCCCAGGGAGCTTCCAGCGGTTGCTATTGTGGATGCGTAGATCCAGCCACTCCTGCTGAGCCATGGCCAGGTAGGACTCCTGTGGAGTGGAAGCCAAAATGTCAGGGGTCGTTGAGCCCTCTGCCTGGGCCAGGGCCTGTTGATAGGCAGACTGGAGGTCCATGCTCTCAAAGTTATTCAAACTGCTTGACGATTGGTCGACCACATTGGCTCTACTTGGACCTGAGGGATTAAAATCAGACAATTGTAAACAGCAAGAACTTGTTTTTGTGCGACAAAGCTTGTGATGTCCATGTTCGTTACACTTCCAGTAGGCCCTTACAGCAACGTCTGAAGGGCTCCCAGGCTCGCGAAGGCATGTAGGGCTTGGCCACTGGCTGTTGTAGCAGGCACACTATTGCACTGTCGACCTGGTGGAAAACCCGGAGGGACAACAGCCTCTGGTGGATCTCTTCTGACAGGCTATACTCCTCAGAGCGGATGAGGTCCCGGATCAGGTCAAAGTCTTGCTTCAGCTGCAGTGCCCCTTGTATACTGAAACAGAAGATTGAGGAACAGGTGAGTGGGTGGGTATTAAAGCTGTGCTCTGCGCTTGGGTCTACTCCTATTTCCTATGATTTCATTACATATGGCATAAAATGCCTCTTATATCAAAGACCGATCAGCGTGTGCCCATATATAAACACTGTGGAAGCAAAACTCGTTGTGTCTTCGTTGCAATTCTTCTCAAATTGCTAAATAAGCTCTGCATAGTGTGGGAATCATGGACCCCATCTAAACAGTTGTTTTTTTTCCATTTATTTTTTTTATATTATAAAATGCATGTTCTACAGCTTGGTCACTGAAAGAGAAAGTAATTCTGTTGTTACTAAACAAAATTCTACTCTGCACCTTTCAGATTAAAATATTTCTGATTCATATTTAGTAAAAGGCATAGGAGCAGGGGGTACATCTTACCCCAAATGTTAGTGGCAGGTGATGTGCCTGCCCCTTCCCCCAATAATAAGACATATGCTTCAAATATCTGGTAACCCCCTATTTCAAACTCACTCCTATGCCCATTAATATATTGTAGATTTATACTGATTACACAACACTTTATCCTGCCTTTATTGTTAATCTTTTGATGTCTGTAGTGCGAGGAGCATTTTGTCATTCAGTTATTCCTGTGCATGGCCTACAGTATGGTACAGTATTCGGTTTGGGAGTGACCTTAGCTAGATAACAGCCGCGTCGGTGGATCTAAATTGGGGATGCCGGGCTAACATTACCATCAGGACTGGGGGAAACGAGGGGTTTGATGCGCTACATACCGTACCATTTACTCTTGTCCCGAACGTAATGCAAGCCCAGCGTCCCCAATTAAGATCCACCGACCACGGCTACTAGATAAGTAACATGTCTAAATATAGTTTTCTATACAAAAATAACTGAACCATTATTAATTGAATGGCCCAAATAGTTAATACTGAACTTTGTTTTGCTTGGTTTGACCTTGAAGTCAGTCCATTCCGAAATGTCAATCAAATTACCTCGAGATGCCACCTGCCCACAAGCCACTTTTATTGTAAAATGTGCATAATACTTTATTAGAGCATCCTCCTCAACTACTAAGTAAAAATAAAACCTACCATATATCTGTTAAATGGGTGCAAATCCAAGGAAAGTAGAATTGTTCTTCAGTGAAGCAGTGGTGGTTAGGGGCTGTGACATACTGCTGGCCTGTGCATTTATGACTGTGTGTATGATAGCATAAGTAATATGCTAGGTGTATCGGACATTGCGCTCAATCTGATACGGGACTGTCAACTCTGACATCTGGCTGAAAATATTTGATGCATTTCGTGCTCTACAAATACTCAAGCTAGCTAGCTGCCTATTCAAATGTTTGCATCTAGTCACTGGAGAAGCATAGCCACTTTGGCAAAACTAGGCTATGATTGGGTTGTAGTAGGGCATAGCTCAACAAATTGTAACAAAATTGTTCATTTTGTGATAAAAGCAAAAAAATTGGCAGATGTATTGATAGATACATTGAGAACAAAACTGGATATTAGGCCATCGCAAACTCGTACCCTGGTCAACATTTTCTATCCCATTGGACTCGCATGCAATAACGGTAGTGGTGCAACGGATCGTCATTGATCCGTGATCCGTTCGGATCAATATCTTCGGTTCGGGACACACGTGATCCGCGGATTGATTACTGAAATAAAAAAGTTTTGCGCATGTTCAGTCCGCTCACAGCATGGTCATGGCGAGCGGAGAAACGGAGGAGCTTGGACGTCCCGCGTCATTTAAATCCCCTGTATGGGAG